>QEPC01012098.1:245559-281225 GCA_003113815.1 Sphenodon punctatus | reverse complement strand
AAGATTGGATCAAGGATTCTGATGGTATAAAACATTAACTTGAAAATAAATTTCCAGCTGTAACATTTGTATATTCCATCCTGTGTACAAGGTATTTGGCAGGAATGTATCATATACCTTTCCTGACATCTATGCCAAACTACAGGACAATGTGATAAAAGGACCCAATTTTATAAGCAATTGAAGTTGTCCCCTTGAAGACCATTATTCAGATAAATAGCAGAACATGCAGTGCCAGTCAAAGGCAGACACCTGGCTTGGCAGGGGGAGAAAAACTGTAGGAGGGAGGATGTGGAGCAACCCAAAGGACTGACAGACACATTCACGGGCCAATTACTGCATGCTTCTAGCTTTACAGGACCGATTGATAGTGGTTTTGAGGCGGGCATAGGAGGCAGCCTGGAGGCAGGCATAGAAGGGACATAACTGGGATTTTGGGGATAGAATCACAGAAATCAGGATACATAATTTACACATCCAGACTGGCCAATTATCATGTGACAGAGAACATAAGAGAATCTCTATTGGGTCTTCCCTAAACAGATGCTTCCAACTTCCCAGTAACAAGTGGGGGGGAGATGTTGGGATAGTCACAGCACATAATGAGGATATTTGGTTGACATTTCTGCAGGCCAATTGGCATCACAAACCGATATTATACCACAGTGACACATAAGTGAATCCCTGGCATATAGTCCTTCTCTGCATATGCTCTGCAGGCTTATAAAATTGGGACCCTTTATCACATCTTTCTGATATTTGGCAGAGATGCTTGTGAAATTGTGATATACAGTCCTTTCAAATTTCATGTACACTGGCTGGACTACAATGATGTTACAGTGGGACATACATTTATAAGTTAATTGCTCATACCATCAGGACCCTTTATACAATCCTTCTGAAAGTTGTCAGAGATAGTAAATATGGGAAAGGGTATAAATCTGTAAAGATTCATCTACATTACCTGTGAGTAAATAAGTTTTAGAATGCACATGAAAAGTTTTGCAAAAAAATAATAATTCAACTGCTTCTAGAATTGGATTCCTTTATCCAATCATTTTGGAATTTGGTACACATAATGCCTTCCATTGGAGGTATAATCATGCCATGTTTTAGCCAAATATAGTGAAAAAGAAAAAAGTTACAGTTAAATATGTGTTTTCCATTGAAACCACTGGAAAAGAAAAAAAAACGAAAACGACAATTTGATATTTATGAAAACGAAAACAACAGATTTAAATATCAAAAAATGAAAACAAAAACGACATGGGCTCCTGTTGTCCTTGTGCACACCTCTAACCTCACATCAATTTAATAATTTGTAAGTTTAACAACAAATAGGACATATGCCATGACTAACAATTCTGAAATCACAGTCACTCGTCTTTCCTTCCTGAAACTCTGATGCTGGGCCTAATTCAGTAGTTTTTTAGTTTGTTTAATTACTGATTGGGCCATCAGTGTCACATGCTGCCAGGAAATAATTACACCTGTACTTCAGAGTCTCCACATTTTAAGACCTTTTATTTGGCCAATCATTTGGCAGACAAAAAAATAAAATTCAAGTATTCATTAATTCTACATGTAAAGAAATACCCAAAGTTGATTTGCAAATTTAGAATTACAAATGCATTTCAGCTCTAGTTTTACTTAACATTATTTTCAGAGTACCTGGGTTTGTCGAACACATAGAATCAGAATTGTAGAGTTGAAAGTGACATCAAGAGTCATCTCATCCAACTCCCTGCTGCAAGGCAAAAAACCTTGCAAGGGAAAATACTACCATATCAGACATATGCTTGTCCAGATGGTCTTCAAAAATATCAAAGGAAGGAGATTACCTGACCACTCTAGGCAATCTATTCCAATGCTCAGCCATTTTTTACAGTTACGAAATGTTTACTCATAATTAACCAAAATCTACCTTGCAGCAATTTAATCCAAATTCCTCTTGTTCTTTTTTCTGTGACAGTGGGGAACAAAACATTCAACTACTTCTTTTGTGGCAAGCCTTTTGGATATTTGAATACTGCTACCAAGTCCTCTGTTCATCTTCTTTTCTTTAGGCTAAACATATGTTTTTACATATGGATGCATTATTAAAGCTTGTATTATTACTGAAAGCAATTGTAATTGTTTTCCAGATTACTCAAATAAAACAGGAAAGGAGAAATGGTCATATTGCATGAGATCACTCACCGATCTGGTCCAACACCAACACCAGCCCTCAGCTCCACTCCAGGCTGCAACAGCTTCCTATGACCCAAGGGCTGTTCTAGAGGACCCGAAATGATATTTATTTTATTTATTTAATTATTTTTCAAATTTATACCCCGCCCCTCCTGCGAACAGCTCGGGGTGGCTTCCAACAATAAAATATGCATAAAAACAAATATAAAACAGTTTAAAATACATCAAAAATACAGGGCCCCAGGATACATTGAAACAACAAACAATAACAGGGTAGGGGAGATAAAAACCTTAACCCACTCCCCCCCCACCCCAAAGGCCTGGGCGAACAGCCAGGTTTTACAATACCGGCGGAATATCAACAGGCTTGGGGCCAGGCGAGCTTCCTCCAGAAGGGAGTTCCAATGGTGCGGCGCGGCCCGGCCACCGAGAATTCCCTCTCCATTGTGGCCCCCCGCTTTACGCAGGGAACCTCCAAGAAGGCACCTCTGGCTGACCGAAGGAGCTGCTCTGGGGCGCGGAGAGCGAGGCGGTCCCTGAGATACGAGGGGCCCAGACCTTAAAGGGCCTTATAGAACAACGTCAAAACCTTGAACCTGGCTCATCACGCTATTGGTAACCAGTGCAGAGTCCGGAGCACAGGTGTAATGTGCTCCCAATGACCCGTCCCCGTAAGGAGATGGGCCGCCACATTCTGCACTAGTTGCAGCCTACAAACCAGGAGCAAGGGAAGCCCCACGTAGAGCGCGTTGCAGTAGTCCAGCCTCGAGGTGACGAAGGCATGGATGAGGGAGGCCATGTCCGGGCCGGAGACAAACGGACACAGATGCAACTGGCGGAAGGCAGCCTTAGCGACTGCCTCCACCTGCCGCTCCAGGTGGAGGTCCGCGTCCGATATAACCCCAGACTCTGGACCTGTTGAGATATAGGAGGGCGAACCCCTCCAATCAAGGGGCCCACTACCTCCTTCGCTCTCCCCACCAACATCACCTCCGTCTTATCGGGGCTGAGCCTCAGTCTGCTCTGCCGCATCCATTCCGCCACGGCCTCCAAACACTGGGATAGCAACGAGACAGCTGGGTTTGGGTCAGTTGAAAAAGAGAGGTACAGCTGAGTATCATCAGCATATTGGTGACACCGCACCCCGAACCCTCTCATGACCTCCTCCAAGGGCTGCATATAAACATTAAATAATAATGGAGACAGAATAGAACCCTGCGGAACGCTGCATGATAAGGCGCGGGGGCACGATGTCTCATCCCCCAGCACCACCCGCTGACTTCTCCCCCAGAGGAATGAATGGAACCACTCAAGAACAGTTCCGTCCAGGTCTCCCAGGTCACGCAACTGCCTCAACAACATCCGATAGTCCACGGTGTCAAAAGCGGCCGAGAGATCTAGCAGGATGAGAAATGTTGAACATCCTGCATCCATCTCCTGGCAGAGATTGTTGACCAAGGCCACCAATGCTGTCTCAGTGCCATAGCCGGGGCGGAACCAGATTGAAAAGGGTCTAGGAAGCCGATGCTATCCAGATGCACCTGGAGCTGGAGTGTCACCGCCCGCTCAATAACCTTCCCTAAAAAGGGAAGGTTAGAGACAGGTCGGTAACTGGCAAGTGCATCCACGTCCAAAGATGGTTTCCTCAGCAGGAGGTGTACCACAGCCTCCTTGAGGCTGGGTGACAACCTCCCCTGCTGTAAGGATGCATTCACTACCCTCGCCAGCACCGTCCCCAATATCTCCCTGGAGGCTTTCACCAACCAGGACGGGCATGGATCGAGTTCACAACAGGTGGCCCTCACACACCCCAAGACATCCGCCGCCTCGGCTGGTGTCACTTCCTGAAACTCCCCCCACAAAGATGGACCGTATGGGAACTCCATCACCTCGCGCTCTCCCCCTACTGCCCTTAATCCAGCACCAAAGTCGCTCTGAATCCGAGCAATCTTGTCTGCGAAGTAGATGACAAACTCCTCACAGCGGGCCTGGGACAAGTCCCCATCCTGGCAGAGGGAGGCTGGACTAACCAGCCCCCACACCACCCGAAACAGCTCCATCGGGCGTGACTTCGCAGACGCTATGAGGACAGCAAGGAACTCCTTCCTTGCTGTCCTCACAGCCTCAACATAGGACCACAAATGGGCCCTATGGAGAAGACGGTCAGAGTCAGATCGAGTCCGACGCCAGCGTTGATCCAGCCTCCTACCTACTCGTTTCATACACCACAGCCCCTCAGTAAACCAAGGGGCCCTGCAGTGATGATACCAAGGCAGAGGGCATCTCGGAGTCACCCTGTCAATGGCTTCCTCCAGCAAGCTGTTCCAATGCTGGACCAGCTCATCGACAGAGTGACCATCCAGGTCCAGAGTTAACTCCCTCAGGACCTCTTGGAACCGCTGGGGTTCCATCAGCCTCTGAGGGTGGACCATCCTAACTGGTCCCTTCCCCCTCTGGAGGGGGCGCGCTAGAAGACTGACCTTAAGAAGATAATGGTCCGTCCATGACAATATAACTCAAGTGCTGTGCAGCCATGCCCCTTCTTCCCCAATAATACCCCATATGTTGAAAGCTGGAATAGGGGTGATGAAGGAGCTAACATGCTGCAACAGCCAAGAATTCTCTGTACTGAGAGAATTTGCTTTGTGCTATGTACTCGTGGAGCCAATATGGGTGCTAAAATTTGTCCCATTATGGGTGTGTTTAGACAAGCGCCTCACCACCCATTACCCTCCCATCATGTGGGTTGCAGTGTTCTATGCAATCCTGCAACATGCACGATGGGTGGGTAATGGGTGCAGAGCTGCTTGTCTAAAGACACCCTATGAGTTACTATATTTTAAGTTGTCAGATTCAAATATTAAATTCTTCCTACAGAGGGCATGAGCTAAGAATGGAGATAAATAAAATAAAATTTTAATGTTCTTTGTGTAGGAGGAAAAATAATTACATAATGCCTGACCCTCGTCTAAAAATGGTACAAGGACCAGGTAATGAAGCACAGGAAAAATACCAAGAAACATTCATATAGCCAAGATAAGGAAAGTTATAGGGTGTCTCCAAATGAGACAGGGAGGGGATGCTACCATGCCTTGAATAGCCATACCTCTCCTCCTGGGCAGCTGGACCATGTGATGCACTGCATTATGTGAGCAGCGGCAACCAGATGTTTTCCCACGCCATGGTGGGGTGAACAGTTGTCTGTTATGTGGTGCATCCTGAAAACGTGTCACAAAGCAGCCTTACCCCAATTGGGGTAAGGCTGCCCAGGATGGGGCAACCCATGTGGTCGGACTCCTTCTGCCCACCACACGGTGAGCTCTGAAGCAGGGTCATGTGCTATGGGTGCTGGCACCCATCACATGTGGCCACATTACAACCACGGGAGGAATTTGTTCCAACTGGGGGATGGGCGGGCTGGGTGTACGCTTATTTGACTGACACCTTGGCCCTCCCTGGCTATGATGGCAGTTCCGTCAGGGGATGGCAAACCTGGCTTCTCCGCAGCCATGTTCCCAGCTCCCTGCACTTGCCCCACTGTGTGACAGTGGCGATTGGCCATCCTGGGGCCGCACGGGGATCAGGCCCCTGAAGCTCACATGGAGAGACCCTCAGAGGGTATGGACATAACTAAATTCCAATAATACTTCACAGTATGAAGGAAGGGAATTATCTACAGTCTTGAGAGAGCACAAAGCGGGAGGACATAAAAGATTAGAAAGGAAAAAGTTAATCTGTATAGGAGGAAATGTCCATATGTGTAAGAACAATAGGGACAACTGACTGGGATGCTAAGGGGGATGGTGAAATGTGCAGGAATTATACAAAGGAGATTTGTGGTATATTCTGATCTCTATTCCTAACTCTGGCACTGTCTCCCTTTGTAATGTAGGGCAAGTAAGGGATGGTTTAAGTTTAATTAATCCTGAGGCTGGGTGATCAGAGGGGTGTGTGTGTGTGTCCTAAGAGGGAGCTGAGGAAGTTGGTTCCTAGAGGCTGAACTAACCTGTGACCCTGTGCCATTTCCTGTTCTCTAAGGAACGGATGGTGCCAATGGAACTGCAGAGTGGGATCAAGGAGGGAGTTGGGTCCTTGTGTCCTGTAAGGGTGTCAGGTCCAGAGGTGAAAGACTGACCAGTACCGGTGGTACCTCTGCAGGAGGTGGTTTGGAGATCGTAGCGGTTGGAGCTGCGTGAGGGGGGGGGGCGGCAGGATGCAGCCGCTTACATGCAGTGGGGCCGAAATGCTCATATTTAGAGGACAGCTTGCAAACTCCATGCTCTCAAAATCGGTCCTGGAGGGATAGGGCGGAGATCCGCTCTGAGAGCGGGAACAGTACCTATGACCTCCGGTATAGTCCTGGTATCGCCGATACCGAGGGTTGTCATAAGGGGAGCAGCAGGAGCAGTGGGATCACATCCTCTGGTCCCTGTGGTACCGGAGAGTTGTACCTAATGGCCTGGAAGGGGATCTCTCCACATACCTGCCGGGTCTGTCAGACTGCAGGGTTCTATACCTGGAAGGAGATCTGGATCTCAACTGTCGATGCCAGCAATGCTCACTGTGGTGAGAAAAGGAGCAAGAGTCCCTGCGCCACTCCCGATGGGGAGGCAGTGTCACCTCTAGAGGGTGAGTGGTAGGAACAGGTGTGAGTTTGGCGGTGGTACCACAGGTGTAGGTACCAGTGGTGTCAGAGGCAGCATGGTTCACTCAGGATCAGGGAGAGTAGTCTCCACTTCCACACTGTGGAGGGTTTCCTCTTCCTCAGTTCTCTTGCCCTTCTTTTTCTTTCTCTCATCCACAGGGCATTTTGTGTTACGATCCCTGGTGCGAGAGTCATTCTTAGAGCAGGAGGTGCTCTTGGGTGTCTATGGTACCATGGCTGGAACGTCACCAGTCTCCACACTGGTGGCACAGGTAGCATTCTGAGGGTCCGGTGGAGTCGCAGGAACCGCGGTCTCCGGGTTCAGTCTGGAGGATGCTGAGTGTCCGGTGGGGAGCCTGAGAGGCCCCTCTTCACCACCCTGAAATGCCTTCTTAGTGAGAATGTCCTGGAGTCGGAGAGCCGACCTTTTTGTTCTGGTGGAAAGGGCAGCACAGGCCTTGCAAGTACGGGTGTTATGGGTCTCCCCAAGGCAGGCTAAACACAGTGAGTACTGATCACTCACTGAGAGAGTAGCCGGGCAGGAGAAGCAGCATTTGAAGCCCACCTGCTTGGGCATAGTCCAGCACACCTGCGATAAAAATCAAATGGAGTCCGGGGAACGAGCCCTGCGGAGTAAGACACGGGAACTCAGATCCTTTGAGTTGTTCTAGATGGAATAATAACTGGGTTTTTGTTTCATTTTTTTTTACTACTGACAAAGCACTGAAAAGCACTGAGGTCTTCCAAGCTCGACGTGGTTGGAAGGAACTGAGGAGGTGAGGACTCCTCCTCTATTTATACAGTCCTGTTCTCATGTGGTCTTGAACCCGTGCTTTTGACTGGATGGGAGGGGGGTGGACCCCTCACCATATTCTATATCTTTCCAGGTTTTCTGCCTGGAAACTGCTGACATCAAGGTCTCCGGTGCCTGCAGAGCAGGAAGTGAATCCCAAGAGTGAGAATTGCAGAGATCCTCGAAGAACGACATATTCCTCATGTAAGGTGACACTTCATTATAATAATGGTGGCATATTGCAGGCCTTTTCTATCTTCTGTTATACATATTTATTTATTTACATTTATTGGCTGCCCCCTCATGCCTACGGCATCCTGGGGTGGCTCACAACAAATAAAACAATGATAAAACTCATAAAAACATCAAGTAAAAATAATTTAAAAAGTAATCCTCCCCAACATTTGCTATACACCCCTCACCTCCCCACTCTACCCTCCCACCCTCTCCTCCGAAGGCCTGGGCAAACAGCCAGGTCTTACAGACTTGACAAAAAGCCATCAGACCCGGGGCCAGGTGAGCTGCCTCCTGGAGGGAGTTCCAAAGTTGTGGCCTGGCCACCGAGAATGCCCTCTCTCCATTATGGCCCCAGGTTTAACATGGGGGACCTCCAAGAAGGCGCCCCAGGCAGACCACAGGGATCACCCTGAGGCGTGGAGGACGAGGCTTTCCCCAAGTTATGAGGGTGCCAGACCGTGTAGGGGCTTTATAGATCAACACCAACACCTTGAATCTGGCTCGGTACGCTATAGGCAACCAGTGTAGAGTGTGGAGAACAGCTGTTATATGCTCCCGCCGCCTCGTCCCTGTGAGGAGATGGGCCGCCACATTCTGCACTAGCTGCAGCCTCTAAACCAGAACCAAGGGAAGCCCCACGTAGAGCACATTGCAGTAGTCTAGCCTCGAGGTGATGAAGGAGTGAATAAGAGTTGCCAGGTCAGGCCCGGAAATGTATGGCGGAAGGCGGCTTTAGTCAACAACAGTCTGCTTCAAAAATATATATATAATATAATGTTCTTTATACAAATTCAAAAATATGTTAGGAGAATGAGACAATATGCAGTCAACAAATAAAGGAAATGATGCTGCAAGAATACACAAGTCCAACGTTTTGCCAATACAATTGGCTTCTTCAGGGGTGTTCAAAAGCTTATTTTTCTCTGTTAATGAACAGTAGCAAATAGAATCAATTCAATACAATCCAGGCACAATATAAACTACAACCAATAGTAAATAAGCAAATTTGTAATAAATGTTCACTAGACATAATTGTCTTGATAATAGAAACAAGTCAAAAAGAAGTTGTGAAATTGGAGAATGAGATTGAGCAAGAAAAAATTAGATTAAAGGATATGATGGAAACACATAAATTTATGGAATCAATTCAGGCAATTTAACAGAAAATGCATGACCTAGAGACTGAAATTAAAAAATACAAGAAAGACCAATTTGAAAGAGACAGAATAGATTATGAAAAAAAACAGGTTTACCAATGGAGTTTTGTTGGCAAAGTCCCCCATAGAGGGGGAGTCTCCTCAATTAGTAGTACAGATTCAGCGACTTCATCAGAAACCACTGATCTGACCCATTTTCCCAAAGAAAGATATTTTTTGAGGGACCAAAGGCCAGGCATGGCCTTTCGCAACAAAAGAGAACAAGAGAAACGAGGGCCTTGGAAAAGGAACAAAAGATAAAGGTCTATCATTTATCTAGTAGAGTTCTAAGTGCAGATGAAATTAAGGTGCTCTCAAAAGGATTAACCTTTGTACTAACAAACTCATATAACAGATACTAAACACAAAAAGAGGTATAGGAGTTATTCAGAAAAATTTGTTTTAAAAGTTTTTTTTTAAGGTAGTCCTTATAGCATAGAAGAAGGATCCTGTTATACTAAATCCACATTTCTCCCTAAAATGAATATAGATAGGGCAATTCCAGTGTTTGAGCAGAAAATTATGAATGAGATTCGAAAGATGGAAGAAACCCCCCCTAAAAAAAGATATTACAATTTAACTAGATTGGAATGGTTTTCTATGCAAAACTTGAAAAAGGATAATAGCATAGTAATTAAAAAGGCAGATAAAGGGGGAGAGAAAAAGAAAAAAGGAAAAGTAGTAAGAGAAACTATTAAGAAAAGGGTAAGACCTATAGCATCCAGAAAGGTTAGTCTGTACCATAATATCCTTAAGTAACTTTTTAAAGATTTAAGCTACAATAAACTGGCTGAAAAGGGAGTCTGTTCTTACATATTGGCAAATAGCCCTTAGGGGTAAGAATTCTGTCTTATATATAGAAATCTTAAAATTGCTGGTATCTGTGCACATTATACAACATCATTAGGGTAAAACAAATTTGTCTACTGTCTCTTAGAAAATTAAGCATTGCTTATTTACTATTACTATTGGTTGTAGTTTATATTGTGCCTGGATTGTATTGAATTGATTCTATTTGCTACTGTTCATTAACAGAGAAAAAGAAGCTTTTGAACACCCCTGAAGAAGCCAATTGTATTGGCGAAACGTTGGACTTGTGTATTCTTGCAGCATCATTTCCTTTATTTGTTGACTGCATATTGTCTCATTCTCCTAATATATTTTTGAATTTGTATAAAGAACATTATATTATATATATATATATATATATATTTGAAGCAGACTGTTGGTGACTTTGGTTTTTGTACTCTGCTTTCATATACCTTTTTTGTGTGTGGAAGGCGACTTTAGCCATCGCCTCCACCTGCCAATCCAGATGGAGGCCTGGATCCAAAACCACCCCCAGACTCTGAACCTGTTGGTCTGGGGGGGGCAGACCCCCCCTACTAGAGGAGTCAGCACCTCCCTTGCCCTACCCACCACCATCACCTCTGTCATATCAGGATTGAGCTTCAGTCTGCTCTGCCGCATCCAATCTGCCACGGCCTCCAAACATTGGGAAAGCAATGAGACAGCAGGGCCTGGGTTGGTCGAAAACGAGAGGTACAGCTGAGTATCATCAGCATATTGGTGACATTGCACCCCAAACCCTCACAATCTCCCCTAGGGGCTACATATACACATTAAACAAAATTGGAGACAAGATCAAACCCTGCGGTATGCTGCAGGTCAAAGCCCGGAAGCTCGATGTTTCAGCTCCCAGCACCACTCACTGGCTTCTCCCTGAGAGGAATGAGTGGAACCACCTGAGGACAGTCCTGTCCAGACTCCCCAGGTCTCACAACCGTCTCAGCAGCAGCCCATGGTCCACGCTATCAAAAGAGGCCAAGAGATCTAACAGGATCAAGAATGTAGAACATCCATCTCCGGGTGGAGACCGTCCACCAAAGCCACCATTGCCATCTCAGTACCATAAGCCAGGACGGAACCCAGACTGAAAAGGGTCAAGGAAACCAATACGGTCCAGATGTGCCTGGAGCTGCAGAGCCACTGCCCATTCAATAACCTTCCCTAAAAAAGGAAGATTAGAGACAGGGCAGTAGCTGGCAAGTGCGTCCACATCCAGTGAAGGCTTCTTCAGCAGGGGACGCACCACAGCCTCCTTGAGACTGGGCGACAGCCTCCCCTGCTGAAGGGACGCGTTAACCACCCTCGCCAGAACTGACCCCAGTATCTCCCTGGAGGCTTTCACCAACCAGGATGGGCATGGATGTAATTCACAACTTGTGGCTCAAACAGACCCCAAGACATCCACCAAATCGCCGGCGTCACTTCCTGAAACTCCTCTCAGAAAGATCGACCAGACGGTGCTTCCATAACCTCATGCTCCTCACCTACTGCATCCAACCCGGTGTCGAAATTACTCTGGATCTGAGCGATCTTGTCTGCAAAGTAGGTGACAAACTCCTCACAGCGAGCCTGGGACAAGTCCCCGTCCAGGCGGAGGGAGGCCAGTCTGACCAGCCCCTGCACCACCCAGAACAGCTCCGCTGGATACAACTTTGCAGATGCTATGAGGGCAGCAAAGAACTCCTTCTTTTCTGTCCTCACAGCCTCAACATAGGACCGCAAATGGGTCCTATGGGGAAATCGGTCAGATTCAGAGCGAGTTCGACGCCAGCATCAGTCTAGTCTCCTGCATACCTGCTTCATACACCGCAGCCTCTCCGTAAACCAAGGGGCCCTGCATTGACGAGATGGAGGCAGGGGACATCTCAGAGCTACCCTATCGATGGCCTCCCTCAACAAGGTGTTCTAATGGTGTACCAGCACATCGAAAGTGTGGCCATCCGGGTGCAGGGTTAACTCCCTCAGGGCCTCCTGGAACCACTGCGGTTCCATCAGCCTCCGAGGGTGGACCAACCTAACTGGTCCATTCCCCTTCTGGAGGGGGTGCGCATATCAGTTTATTTGTTCTGCCTTTAATCAAGCACTTACACTAATAAAAAAGAGAAATCAAAAACTAAAATATAAAATGCTTTTTAAGATTCCAAACCCTTAATTCTGCTATTTGCAAGCTTTTATCTCAGAATTGTGTACTGCTGTTCAAATTCTTTAATTCCAACATTTTGCATAAAGATGAAAAGTAAAAAAGTAAACATTTTTAAAATATACATTTATTTAATGGAATTTTAATCTTGCTTCTGCAAAGGGGCTGATAAGCAAAATTTGTTCTTGTTCTTGGACACTGTTCTGAATAATCTTTCAATTTCAGGACATTTTAAAAAATATTGAAGCAATGCTCCTAATATTTAAATATGGCTCTTGCCTGTGTTATGAGTTAACTCTAAAGCAGGCTTCTAAACATGTGTCAAGCGATGACAGCTCTCCTAGTTAAGTTTAGGATGTATAGAGATCTGCCTTTCTGTTAATATGATTATCTCCTAATAACATGCAATCATTTTTATTGCGTGATCACCAACCTTTCATAAAAAACATTATGTGAAGTGCATCCATTATTTTCCCCTAAGAATTAGAGGTTTTGCCTATTTAATTGCCATTCACAAACAAAATATGACATGACCCACATACTGGCACAAGGGAAGCAGTGTGTATCCTGCAGAAAACATAACCTTCTAGACATAAGATGTCAGTACAATCATTTTCCTATGGATAAACTCTGGAAACTCTCTAGAATTTGGGGGGGAGGGGGCGGGATTAGCTCCTCATCAAAAGTACAACATGCATTAATATAGCACCCTGCAGCCTTCAGGGACAGTCTGCACACGGATCACTAGCAGCACAAGCAATGTGCATTGCTCCCAGGAACTCCCTCACACCTCACTCCTAGCAGTGCAAGTCTCACTGGCCTTTAATTTCTGAGGAGGTTTTCATTTCCCTCCACCGAGAAAGCAAAATTTCAAGAGTTTCCTTTACTTTTCAAAATGAGAGATTCTTGGGCCATGGGTGGAAACTGTGAATTGAGGTCATTTAGAAAAGCCGTATCGTCATAAAAATATGACTTTGTCAAAGCCAGAGTTGAAAACTGGATAGCCATATTTTGAAGTGTTTCCATACCATTCAGAATGTGTTTGCCTGATGACTGTGAATGGGCATGGTACGGGAGGGGTATGTTTTATTGGGCAACCATACATTTAATTGTCAGAATTAAGATGGCAGACTAGAATAATTTTATGAATGACACATTTTGTCATGACATTCACCCTGAAAGGGGAAAAAAAAATCATTTAAATGTAGAAGGCCCACATGAAGGTTTGTGCACTGATTGCTGTGTCTGTCATAAGAATCATCGTTTCCTCAGTGAAATTAAAGGTACTACAGATATACAAATTAAGTAGCTGTAAGAAAAACAAGAATGAGTCATACTAGGTAGCTTCACTTAGCGCAAACTGGAACACAGACTGCCTGTTTTTCTGATTGTCATTTTGGAGACACCAATTTCCTTTAAAAAATATGCCTACAAGAGATGTTTCATACAAAACTTGTCCACTTGCATGCTTGAAAATGCAGTTTTAACATCCTATCATCCCTTCTTACAAAGACAGAGAATTCAAACAAATCACTGCAAGAATATGTAACTGTTCTAGAATACTGCTATCCCAGTTGTTAAATCGAGGCACAATTTCATTTTAAAAAATAAATAAATGAAAAATAGCTTGCACATTTCTCCTGCAAGATACTCTGCAATCCAAAATTACTAACTTGAAAAAAAAACAAGCAACAACAACACAACCTCCCAAAACAAGCCAAAAAACCAAACAACTCACCTAACACGGTGTAGTATTATACACCAAATGTAGTATTATACACAGCATGTTAGTTTTTTGTATTAATCTTTTTCTATACATGCAGATTATTGGGACTGCTTTTGCAGGGGTCAAGTGTGCCGCCACAATCCCCGGGAGGGTAAGGCATCTTGTACCTCAAAGGGTAGTATATTAGATATGGGGATGCTCAGGTGTGGGTTTGCCTTGTGGCACCCCCAGTCCTGCCTTAAATTCTGTCCTTGGCTGTGATACCTATAGGGGTACGAAAGGTTAGGACCTGGAAGGCAAATAACTACCCCTTTGCAAATTTTATTTTATTTCGTTACTCACATTATATTGATGTATTTTAACAGTTTTTGGATATGCAACTGTATAGCATTATTGTTATGGCCATCGGCTAAACAAATAAATCTTTTGATTGATTGATAACACGGGACCATCTTTATGTCACAAAAGAAAGTATACAGTATATTAACACCACAAATCTTTTCACAGCTTAAACTAGAGATCTACATACACGAGTGTCAAATTTCTCTTTTGCAGTTCCATTAACTGGTGAGGCCAATCCCAAGCCCTGTGGATCCCGTAAGCTTGTGCAAGCATGCACAGTCGTGCAGCTCTCTGTTGCAGGCACATTGTGTCCCGCAGAAGGTGCACATGTGCACGCATGGGATCCGTGGGGCTTGGGACTGAGCCCACTGAGTACTAAAAAAGATTTTATACTCTTTAAAATGCACCCTTATTTTCTGGCACTTGAATCTTCAGTTTACATAGGGCTACAATCCTGAAACTCGGGACGTGTGAACAGAACGCGGTTCGGATGTTTGGACGTTCGGTCATTCAGTTCGAAACCTGAGTTCGGGTTCAGTTGTTCAGCTCGGTGGAGTTCAGTTTGGCCGAAATCAGCTGAGCATCTGAAAATAGCGCTATCGATACTGATACCGAAATCGATTTTTTTCGGTATTGGTATCATTTGGCCCTGAAACCACCCCTGGTCTCCACCCCTGGTGCCAGGAAGTCTGCTCCTCAGCTGTCTCCCCCTTCCAGACACGTTTTCCCCCTCCAAAGTCACATTTTTCCTGCCCCATAACTCATCTGAACTTTTCCGAACTGTTCGTCTATTCAAACATTTGGTTTGGACGTTCGGTTCAGTTGTCCGAACAGGCCGAGTTCGGCCCAAACTCCGAACATCCGAACCATATTCGCACATCCCTACCTGAAACTACTTACGTATTGACTTCACTAAGTGGTTTCTGGGTTTCAGCTATAGTAGGAACTAAACATTACAAAGTAATTTCATTGCATCAGCTATCCTGAGTTTTATTGAATTAGCTTTAAATGGATTAAGACTACTTTTTGCTATTTCAAAACTGAATAAAAGGTTGATTTTCACAACTTCAGCAAAAACAGTATAGCACTGAAAATATTAATTTGGGAGATACTTTGGGGTGGGGAGGGGAAGCCTATTGATCAAATGGTGCTGTAGTTACAGTCAAAATTATAGGTGAATGCTTTAGCTCAATTACAAAAGATAAGAATTTTACTTCTTTCTATGCAGCATAAAAACATTCTGCCAAATTTTGTCAAGTAAGGGTGCTCAAGTGTAACTAATGGCAAAGCGTTGACCCTTTTTTAATGTGTTAGCTACACACAGCTTTTTATTTTGTTTAGGTTTCAAAATAGTTTTAGTTCATGTCTACAAGGAAGTTTGACATGATTAAGATGGCTTAATCATAATTAGTAACACTGCTGAGTAATAGACCCGTACCTGTCTTGTATAAGATAGTAAGAGTCAAGAGTTATCTCCTTGTGTTCCCTGCATAAACAGTAGTGCTTCGAGGCAATGAACCCCATTCTTAATTATTATTTTAGACTTTAATTCTCTGTGCGTTTACTATGAAACCAAACAGTCATTATTATGAATTCAGAAATGAGAAGGCTTAGGATTCTGGATATCAAAACCTATGCAAGCAATTTCAGTGGAACAACTCAAAGTAAAAAGTAGAATGTGTTGGGAGGGGTGAAAATCACAAAATAGTAATCAATACTAATTACTTACTAGTACTGCGGTCCCCAAACATGTCTTGGGGTACTTCAATATTCACGCCAACGCCAATCTTGGAGGGGCAGAGCATAAGTTCATGGCCGCCATGGCAACCATGGGCCTGTCTCAAGTGGTCATCGGCCTGACACATGATGGAGGGCACTCCCTTGGACCTGATATTTTGCACCTGCCCTGAGGCAGGTGATCTGTTGGTGGGGGAGGTGTCAGCAATGCCCTTGTCATGGATGGATCATTACTTCCTATGGGCTCGTATCCAAGGGCATGTCTGCCCCCGGAGAGGTGAGGAACCAGTTCAGTTGATCCATCCCCAGAAGGTTTGGTGTTCGGTGTCATCAATATGCTGATGACACCCAATTCTACCTCTCATTTTCATCTGACCAGATCTGGGAATCTCAGTGCTTACTCAATGTTTGTAGGCTGTGGGGGACTGGATGACGGTGAGCCATATGAAGCCGTATCCCAACAAGATAGAGGTGATGCTGGTGGGGAGGGCGGTGGAGTTGATGTTTCACATTATTGATGGGGTTTGCCTCCTACTGGTCCCTCAGGTTCGTAGTCTGGGAGTGCTCCTCGATTCCCAGCTCTGCCCGGATGCCCAGGTGGAGGCTGTGGTGAGGGGTGCGTTTCACCAGTTACATCTGGTGCGGCGACTTCATCTGCACGTCTCAGGTCCCGAGCTGGCCACTATCATCTATGCTTTAATCACCTCAAGACTGGATTATTGTAACACATTCTGTGGGGGGCTAATCATGGTGATGGTTCGGAGATTGCAGCTGGTGCACAATGCAGCAGCTCATCTCCTAATGGGGACATTTTGCTGTGAGCACATTACACCAGTGCTTCATTCTCTGCACTGGCTACCTATAGTCTTCCAGGCCCGATTCAAGGTGTTGGTGCTTAACTATGGCCTGGATCCTACCTATCTGCGGGACTGCTTCACTTTCCAGGCTCTGGATTGTTGCCTGTGGTCATCCGGAAGCACCCATCTCAAAGTCCCCCAGGAATCTCAGGGGGTGACTATAGAGAGGACGTTCTCGGTGCCTGCACAGAAGCTGTGGAACTCCCTTCTGCATTTTTATCCTAAATGCAAAATTGGGTCTAATTATCAAACTTTTAAATGCCAGCCTGCAATTTAACATAATCAAATCCATTTTGCATTCGTATACACCAGGGATGGGGAACCAAAGGCCAAATGTGGCCCATGACAATTTTTCATGTGACCCTTTTCTGTTTCTGAACCTGGTCCCTGGATCCAACATCTAGCCCAAGCACTGAAAAACTGAGTTCAGGGTAAGGAAATAAAGATGGGGACATGAAAACAAGAACAGAGAACAGAACCATGGTAAACATCCATGATCCCTACTTTTTCTTGACCACACTCCTTAAGTACTCTCACACCCAACTTCTATATGGCCCTCAGAGACTGTATTAATTTTCAAAGAGGCCGTCAGGAGTGAAAAGGTTCTCCATCCCTGGTATATACTGTGAACTGAGTGGAGAAGTACAGTGATAAACAACTTAAATAATTAATCTCTTCAACAACCATTCTCTAAACTTTACTTCTGTAAAAAAAAATCAACTTTGGAAGGAAGCCCTGCTGGAGTTTTTTGTCACTCATGAATCCCCCTCCTATTAGGTCCATCTACATACTCGAATCAAGTTCTGAGTACCCAGATTAAGTACTCGACCGAAACTCAGTACTTGTTCTGAGGATCTGGAATTTGGAACTCCAGACTTCGGAAATCCCCGGAACTTCAGAACTCTGAATCATGGAAACTTGGAACTACTCAGCTTCAAATTGGCNGACCTTTCGGCGGAACTGTAAGACCTGGCTGTTTGCCCAGGCCTTTGGGAGGGAGGGGGGGGGTGATTTTTAATCCCCCACCTGTTTACTTATTTTATATACCACCAGCTTTATTGATTTGTTTTATGGTTGTATTTTAAATGTTTTAAATGTTTTTATTGTTGTAAACCGCCCCGAGCTGCTGTGCAGGATGGGGCGGTATAGAAATCTAATAAATGAAATGAAATGAAATGAAATTGGCACCACATGTGGAGGCTGCAGCCTAGCCTATCTGGATGCACACCGGTGCATCCACCCCTTCCTCCCTCTCCCTTTCCACATCCCCAATACAGTATATAAGGAGCTGCAATTCAGCAGTGTCTTTGTGGCATGGGAAGGACTGGAAGGGAAATAAATAAATAAATACACACACACCAGCAGTGAGTGCGCCCACTTTAAAAGTATTATACCAATCAAACAGGCTAGCAAGCATGGGACAATCGTTCAAGCAGACAAACCCACAGAAGTGCGACTATGTGTTGCAATTCCCAAAAAGCCAGCAGTAGGGTACCCACCACATAACCCACCATCAGCAGTGAGTGCACCCACTTTAAAATCATTATGCCAAACAAGCAGTGCACAGAAAAGCAGGCTCAAAAGAGTGGGACAATAGCTCAAACAAACCCACAAAAGTGCAACAACAACTGTGTGCACAAAGCAAAAAGAAAAAAAAAGCCAGCCCAGCAGACATAATTATAACACCCAAAAGAAAGAAACCAGACATTAATCCCCCACCCACACTCACAAAAAACCCCTCCATTGTGCCCACCCAGTGCTCAACTATGCAAGGCAAGCCCCCTCCTTCCCCCACACCATATTATTTTAACCAGAAATAAAGTATATTTTCCCTGTGCCCCTGCTCAGTGGTCAGTCACATCTTAGCAAAGTTGAACCCACAGACAAAGTACAGTCACAGTGCCCACAAAAAACACAGCAAAACTAAAGTGATCCTTCTCTGGCCTCTATGGTGGCAACTTGCCAACAAGCAGTACAAGCAGCACCACCCAATTTAAACTTAAAAGTATATTAGGCACTGGTGGCAACCCCTGACATTAGGGGTGTGCATTTTGTTTTTGTTATTATAGTACTGAAAACAAAATAGGGATTTTTAATTTTTGTTATTGAATAATGAAAATGAAAGAGCATAAAAAAACCCTGGGACGGGGGTATTGTTTTGTTATTAATAAGAAAAAACTGAACACACACATTTTTGGATTAACTTTTTTTTTATTAATCATGCATTTTTGATGACACTTGGCAGGTTTGTACCCCCAATGGAGGGCATTAAATGTGCCACGTATCAGAAAGATTGGATGCATTGATACAATTTTATAAGCGGTTGTAATTTGTTATATTACAAACATCTCTGTACACATTCCTAGCTGTGTTATCTTTTTCTGCCATCTGATTTGTATATAACCTGGTACAATTATACATCTACCTAATATTACTATCTCTGACAAATGTAAGGAGGACTGGATAAAGGGTCCTTATGTTAAAAGTGATTTACTTGTAAATGCATTTATGGCTGTAACGTCTTTGTATTCCACCCATTTTGCATGACATTTGTCAAGATTATATCTCAGATCTTCAGGATCATCTCTGCCAGATTATGGAAAGATTTGATAAAGGGTCCAATTTTTATAAGCAATTTAAGTTTCCCTCTTGAAAACTTTTTTTATTCCGTTAAATAGCACATGCAGTGCTATTCAAAGAGGCATGGCAGGGGGGAAATGACTGTAGAAGGAGCAGCCCAACAGACTGACAGATACATTCACAGGCCAATTACTGCATGCTTCTACCTTTACAGGAGGATCAATCTGTGGTGGCATCAAGGTGGGCATAGAGGGTAGATATAAGCTGCTGTTCTTTGGGTCTGCTCTTTGTCTGTGGTTAGTTCTGGATTTGGTCACAACATTTTCTCAGACTTTTCTGGCAGGCTTTTTGTGTGCACGTGCACTGGAGCTCACTGCAAGAGTTCAGCTAGCTACATAAATCCAATCCCCCATGCACCTGGGGTGCTGCCCAACATCCTCCTGCCCCCTCCTGAGGCATTCTCTGCAAGTTGACAAGACATCCCCGTTTACCTAGGGTGCCCACCCCGACTGAAGCCTGTGCCAAACAGCAGAGATGATGGCTTGATCATTCAAAGACACCCTAGCTGGGACAGAGATGTGATTGCTTATCTTACAGCATGCTTCCAGGTTTCCAGGATCAATCTTGAGTGGCTCTGAGGTGGACATAGAAGGGGCATAACTAGGACTTCAGGCAGCAGGGCAGGGGGAAGAATCCCAGAAATCAGGAGACATGGTTCACATATCCAGACTGACCAATTGTCATTACAATCACATCCTGCAGCACTGTAACAGAGGACATAAAACAATCCCTTATTGGCTCTTTCCTAAGCAGATGCTCCAGCTTTCTAGTAACAAGTGAGGGAAAGGGGTTGTGGTGGTCACAGCACAGAATGATATATGGGTGACATTTATGCTCGCCAATTGGCATCACAAACATATCTTATACCACAATGACAAACATAAGAGAATCCCTGGCATAGGCTTATACTCCCCAGATGCCATGCAGGCTTATAATGTCGGGACCCTTTATCAGATCCCTTTGATATTTGGCAGAGATGCTCTCAGAGGTCTGAGATAGAAGCTTTCCAAATTTCATGTAAACTGACTGGAATACAAAGACGTTACAGCCAGAAATGCATCTAAAAGTTAATTGTTTATAGCATTGGTACCTTTTATCCAATCCTTCTGAAATTTGGCAGGTGGAGTACCCTGGGGAGGGGTATAATCTTGCCAGATTTCATCAAAATTGGATGGGAGACAAAGAAGATACAGCCAGGAATGTGTACAAAGAATTTTGTAAAATAACAAATTCTAACTGCTTATAGAATGGGATCCCTTTAACCATCTATTCTAAAGCACAGATCCCTCTGGCCTCATGGTGCCAAGCAGCAGGCAGCAGCAGTGTGGCACCCACTTATTTTCTTTAAAAAAATAATTGCATGGGAGATAGTGCATGTGTGCGATGTAAGCAGGCAGGGAAGAATGTTCCTCCACTCCAGTCTCCAAATAACCTGTTTCATGGCGCACCAGATGAAATAAAGATTCAACAAGTGTGGTTAAGGGGTAAACAGGCCCCTGAAATGCAAGAAAAGCAAAAAACAAAACCTTAATTAACTTTTGTACACACACCCCTTTGACTCCCTTCAGCTGACAGCCCCAGTTCAGAACAAAATGGTAGCCATACAGATACAGAGTGATGAGGCCATTCCCAAGGGTCTTAAAACTGTTCTGAAAGAAATAAAAGATAACCTGATAGTAGCCAGAGAAGAGAGAGATGTGTTGTTTTGCACACAAAAATAAAGGAGCTAAAAAGTTCTTTCCAGCAAGTAAATAAAAGTGTGGATACAGTCTCAAAAAGAGTAGGCATCACATAAGAAAGAATCAGTGTGGCAGAGGATGAATGGTTGCAGGCTGATGGGCAAACAGAGTTTTGTAAAGACCTGGAAATATATCCATGATAAATGTGAGGACCTGGAGAACAGGTCTCGCAGAGAGAACATAAGGACACTAGGATTAGAGGAAGGACTTGAACTCCCTAATCCAAGAGAGTTTGTGAAATCCTTAATAGTCACACTTTTTCCTGAGGTAGACAGCTTACAAGATGTCACTATAGACAGATCACACAAGGGTTAAGAGCAAGACCAGTGATGGTGACAGACCTAGAGCCATCATAGTGAAATTAAGAGACTATCCAGTTAAAGAATTTATTTTGAGAAAAGCGAGAACAAGTCAGAATCTACAATATTTGCATTGTGACCAGCAAATTGTCCCAGTCTTTTCCATGGAGACAGCAGCTAGAAGGCATAAATGGTACAAGTACATGGGCATCCTGAAAGAGCAAAGATTTAAACCTCAACTATGAATCCTAACGAAATTCATGTTTATTTGGAAAGGTCAAAGGAGATTCTATACTGATCAAGAGCTTAGATTATACCCTATGGGTAAAAAGCTAGGCTCTTGTCAGAGACATAGGGAGTGCCTGCTGGCATCATGATATAACACCGACAGTAAGATATATAGATCTTACAGACAGTCTAAATGGTTATTGATAATGGGAGGAGCAAACCCCAGCTTGAAATATACTAAGTAGTATGGTTTGTGTTGGACTCTTGCAGAGTCACAACATTATTTTTTATATATATTCAAATATTTATATGCCGCCTCTTCTGCTCCCAGCAGCTCAAGGAGGCTAACAATAAAAATACAAAAATACACTAGTAAAAATAGATTAAAACATTACATTAAAATTCAACTAAATCTGGAGTGGAATAAAAAGCACCCACCACTCTAATCCATGCCTCCCACCCATGTCCCTCATGGTGGAACAGCCAGGTCTCAACTCTTGCACCTTCGTCAGAAGAGAGCTAACCAGGCCTCCACCAGGAGGGAGTTCCACATCCTAGGTGCCGCCACTGAGAACACCCTTTCCAGATTCACGCCCCGGGATACTCGGGGTACCTCCAAGAAGGCGCCCCCGCAGCCGACCACAGGGGCTGCTCCATGGCCTGGGGAATGAGGCGGTCATGCAGATAGGCAGGGCCCAAGCCGTTTAGAGCTTTATAGGTCAAAACCAACACCTTGAATCAGACCTGGAAAAAATATAGGCAGCCAGTGCCGTGAACGGAGCACCGGTGTAATGTGTTCACAGCAACCCGTCCCCATAAGGATACAGGCCACCGCATTCTGCAACAGCTGCAGCTTCCAGACCATCACCACGGGTAGCTCCACATAGAGCATGTTACAATAGCTGAATCTCGAGGTAATAAAAGAAAGAATTATAATAGCCAGGTCAGAATCTGAGATATATGGCTGAAGCCGCCACATCAGATATAGTTGGCGGAACGTGCTAACCACCACAGTATCCACCTGAACATCCAGGTGGAGCCGGGTATCAAGGAGCACTCCCAGGCTGCGAACCTAGAAAACCAACAGGGGATGAACCCCATCAATAACAGGGGACATCACACCCATTGCCTTACCCACTATCATCACCTCCATCTTGTCAGAAGCACCAAGACTGTGGGATCTGGGACAGATAAAAACAAGAGGTAGAGCTGGGTATCATCAGCATATTGATGACACCGAACATCTAGCCTTCTCATGACCTTGCCCGGTGGTTAAATGCACACATTAAACAGGAGAGGGGACAAAAGAGAACTCTGCGGGACCCAACACAAGAGATCCTGAGGAGATAAATAACAATCCCAGCACTACCCGCTGAGTTCTTCTGGCCAAAAATGAGCAGAACCAGTCAACGACAACTCCGCCCAACCTGGCCTGATGCTGTAGGTGAGTCACCAACATCTCGTTGCCAATGGTATCAAATGCAGCTGACAGATCTAACCGAATCAGCAGGGTCGATTGACCCTAATAAAATTCTCAATGGAAATCGTCGACCAAAGCCACAAGCGCAGTCTCAGCACCAAAACCCGGATGAAAGCCAGACTGCAAGGGATCCAGGAAGCTGATACCAGTCAGATGCTCCGCAACTGCCAAGTCACAACCCATTCAATAACGTTCCCTAAAAGGGAAGATTAGAGACAGGTTGATAACTGGCAAGGGCATTAATGTCAAGCAATGGTTTTTTGAGCAGAGGCCGCACAACCACCACCTTGAGGCAGCTCAGCACTCTGCCCTCACGAAGGGAGGCATTTACCACCTATGCCAGCAATGTCCATAACGTCTCCCGACTGGCCTTAACAAGCCAGGATGGGCACAGATTCAGTTTGCAAAAGGTGGCTCTGACAGTCCCAACAGTATCCTCTGCTCAGAGGGCGACATCCCCTGAAACTGATCCCATGAAACCAGACATGGTGGGGCTTCCACAGCTTCTGGTTGTTCCATTGTATAAAATGTGGCATCAAAGTCACGGTGAATCCGGGCAATTTTATCCTTGAAATAGTTAACAAACAGGTCACAGCGGGCATCGGCTTTGATCAAAATGTTTGTTTTGCATGTTTACCTGATGTTGGCCATTGGTTAGGCCTATTTTATATTGCAGTGCTTATATTCAGAAGAGAAGACAGAAAGGACAGACTTTCTCCAAAATGACCAATCTGACTTTGTACAGAAGGTATGGCTGACACACACACCTCATTGACACAGAATGTACAGGGACTAAACTGTCTGGTGAAATGAAAAAGGCTTTTCAGAACACTCAAAGTCGACAAAGCCAACATTGTCTGCCTGCATGAGACCCGCCTCCGTTTGCAAGACACCTGGAGACTAAAACATAAGGACTGGGACAAGCAATTTTTTTTTGTGCTGAGAAAGGGAGCACGAGTGGCTCTACTGTTTGCCACAAAATTAGATATGCATGTACACTTGGTGAAAAAAGTTAAAGAAGGGCATTATATCTTGGTAAAAGGTGCCTTGGAAAATGAAATCTATACCTGGGTGGGAACATATGCTCCTAATGAAAATACCATTGACTTTTTTCATCAAATCTCCCAAAAATTAAAAGCAAGGCAGAAAGGCACCTTTTTATTCTAGGTGACTTTGACTTTAAGGAAATAGTGTTTAGATGTTTTTTTAAAAAAATGCTTTATAAAAGTTATTGCCTTTTCAGTTCATGATGCTGTGATCCTGACAAGATAGAATTTTACTGACCACAAAACATAAAGGGTATTAGAAATCAAATACTAGCTACTGACAGGATATGATTACAACTGATAAAATAGATAATTCCATCAAATAATACTTTGAAAATAATAACCCTGGGGAAGTTTTCCCTTTAATCATTTGGGATGCCGCCAAGGCGGTTTGGAGGGGAGAATTTCTCTCACCAAATAGCTACTTGCAAAAAAAGAGAGGGTTGAAGAGCATAAAGATCTGTATACTCAGTTAAATAAGGGCCAATAAGCAAAAACCAAGCAAAAAAATAAAATAAAAATAGATGTCTAGAGATAGACAAACTAAAAGGAGAGAATTCCACATTAGAAACCTATTACATAGTCCAACAAATGAAAAAGATGAGAAGTTTCTATTATGAGAAGCATAATTAAATTGATAAAGTACTAGCAAGGCTATTAAAAAAAGAAGAAAGAAAGAAAAAATGATATCTAAAATTAGAAACAAAGATGGCTTAGAAACCTGAGATCACAAAGAAACCCTCTCTACCTTTCAAGAGTATTTTACAGGGATTTATACCTCCACTAATCCTGACACAGCTGATATAAACATCATGTTTTTTTTTAGGAAACTGACCCTTCCTAAATTAAAGAACACCTGAGCTTTCTAAATGCCCCTTTCACTAATGAAGGTGAAAGAGACTATTAAAGGAATGAAAAAACACAAATTCCCTAAGGTTAGATGGTATACCCATCAAATTCTATCAAACTATCAAAGAGCAATTAACTCCCAAACTAACGGATTTGTTTAATAAAGTACATTTTCATTTTTGTTTCACTTTTAATTTATATCCCGCACTCTCCCAGCCAAAGTCGGCTCGAGGCGGCTCACAACAGTTAAATAAATACAATATTTGGGTTTTTATGAGTGAATTTCCACCATCCTTGTATCAGGCTCAAATTTCACTGTTTTAAACCAGGCAGGAACCTAGTTGAACCAGGCAGTCATAGGTCCATATCATCATTAAATTGACTCAAAATTGTTTACCAAAATACTGGCAAGTCAGCTCAATAACCTCGTTAGTAATCTAATCCACCTCAATCAGTCTAGGTTCATTCAATGTCGTTTTGGATCAGATATTGTCCTTCCTGCAGTAAAAGTAATTCATAAAATAAATAGAGAGAAATTAGAAGCACTTGTCATTTCCATTGACACTGATAAAGCTTTTGACAGGGCTGAACTGCTATGTCTATATGCAGTGTTAAAGGTTATAGGAATTTCTGGACATTTTCTAAAATGGGTAAAAACTATCTATTTGAAACCAGTATCCCAAATAATGGTTAATGGAGCACTTTCACCCCCATTTACTTATTTATTTATATATAATAAAATTTGTATGCCGCCCCCTCCTGCTAAAAGTATCTCGGGGCGGCTAACAACATATTAAAACAATTTAAAACAGCAACCATACAATTTAAAACACTATTAAAGCAACAGTATAAAAATACCGTATTCCCCCCACCCGAACCCAACGCACCCACCCCCTCTCCCTCAGGAAAAGCACGGCGGAACAGTCAGGTCTTACATTGTCTACAGAAAGAGGGGAGGTCAGTAATCAGGCAGACCTCTAACGGGAGGGCGTTCCACAGCCACGGTGCGGCCACAGAGAACACCCTCCACAAGGTCAACACCCAAAAAACCCGGAGGGCCTTGAGGCATGAAGCAGGGATATCCCCATTCTCCTATTTAATATCATTCTAGAGGCGCTCGCGACAGCTATCCGAGTGAATGAGAAGATCAAGGGGATCTCTATGGATAAAGTAGAACAGAAATTGGCATTATATGCCAATGATACGTTGGTCTTTTTAGCAAAACCAGAGTCCTCAGTCCCTCAACTCCTAGACCTGATTGAAATCTTTAGCTGCATTTCTGGCAACAAAGTATTTTTTACCAAATCAATTGCAATGATTTATGCCAAAAACAGAGCCTCGGTTGAAAAGATAAAAAACACAATCCACTTCTAAATTGTAACAGATAAAATAAAATATTTAGGAATCTGGCTATCCAAAATCCTACATAACCTGTTTAAGGATAATATAGTTTTTAAAAAAGAATTAGACACTAAATACTTTGAATGGCAACATCTGACTTGTTCATGGCTTGATAAGATCAAATTGTGTAATATTTTAAGCTCTACTAAAAGGCTACTGCTCTCAGAAAGATAAAGCATTGGTATGAAAGCAATAAGGAGTCATTTGGGGACATCTGGAAAAACCTTTAAGGGTCAATAATTTCCAGGCGATATTGTTAGCGACTGAGAAACCAAATTTTGTAAAATGGCAGGAGAACCCTTTTGCCTTCCCAGAATAGTCCTCATGGATAACCTGTTTAAAAAAATAAAATAAAAGTCACCTAGGAATATCACCATATTCTCCATTGATTCAATCAAGAAAAATGTGATGAGCTCTTGATGAAATTTTAGAAAAGCTAATTAGAAAGTCTGGCCAAGCCTAAAATCAGATCTTTAGCTTATGCTCAGTTAAAAAGCATATTTACGCCAGACTCCTAGCACATGACAACATGGGGGGGCATTTAGTTGGTCCACCCTCGGAGGCTGATGGAACCACAGCAGTTCCAAGAAGCCCTGGGGAAAGTGTCCTTAGACCTTGATGGCCACTAGGTTAATGATCTCATCCTAGCTTGGAATACCTTGCTGGAGGACACCATCAATCAGGTGGCTCCTAGGCGTCCACTGCCACCGCTTCGCCACCATAGGGCTCCTTGGTTTACTCAGGGGCTGAGGTGTATGAAGCAGGAGGAACGGCATCTAGAGCGACACTGGTGTTGTTCTCGTGCTGAGTACGATCAGCTATAGCATCAGGCCCATTTGCAGTCCTATGCTGTGGCCATGAGGATGGCAAAGAAGGAATTCTTTGCCACCCTCATAGCTGCTGTGAAGTCGCTGCCAGTGGAGCTCTTTCAGGAGGTGAGGGGGCTGGTCAGTCCGACCTCCCTCCGCCTGTAGGGGGAGGTTTCCCAAGTCCGTTGTGAGGAATTTGTGAACTACTTCACAGATAAAATCGCTCAGATCCAGCACAATTTCGAGGTTGGGACTGATGCAGAAGAAAGAGAACCGGAAGTTATGGATGCCCCATCTGGTCCATCTTTGTGGGATCAGTTTCAGGAAGTGATGCCAGCCAATGTTGAGGGGGTTCTAGGGTCTGTTAGGGCCACATGTTGTGAATTAGATCCTTGCTTGTCCTGGTTGGTGAAAGCCACCAGGGAGATGTTGGGGCCGGTGCTGGTGGCTGTGATCAGTGCCTCCCTTAGGGAGGGCAGGGTGCCGGGCTGCCTCAAGGAGGCGGTGGTGCGGTTCCTGCTTAAGAAAGTATCTTTAGATGTTGATGCACTTGATAGCTATCAGCCTGTTTCTAACCTCCCTTTTTTAGGGAAGGTTATTGAACGGGTGGTGACCCAGCAGCTCCAGAGCCATCTGGATGACATCGGTTTCCTGGATACTTTTCAATCAGGATTTCGACCAGGATATGGCACTGAGACTGCATTGGTGGCCTTGGTGGATGACGTCCGCCAAGAGGTGGATTTGGGTGTTGAAACATTACTCGCCCTGTTGGATCTCTTGGCAACATTTGATACAGTTGATCATGGGTTGCTGTTGAGGCGGCTGCGGGTCCTGGGAGATTGGGGTGGTGGTCAGTGGGACTGTCCTAGGATGGTTCTGCTCATTTCTCTTAAGGAGAAGCCAGCGGGTGGTACTGGGGGAAAAAAAAATCTAGCCTCCGAGATCTTGCTTGTGGTGTACTGCAAGGTCTCCATTGCTATTTAATATTTATATGCAACCCCTGGGTAAGATTGCGAGAGGGTTTGGTGTGGGTTGCCACCAGTATGCTGATGACACCCAGCTATATCTCTCTTTTTCAGTAGACCAAGGTCCTGCAGTCTCGGTGCTTTCCCAGTGCCTGACAGCAGTGAGCGACTGGATGAGGGTGAGCAGACTGAGGCTGAACCCTGATAATATGGAGGTGATGTTGGTAGGGCAGCTGAGGCAATGGTCCCACTTGTGGAGCGGATCCACCCCCCACTGGCCCCACAGGTGTGGAGTTTGGGGGTCCTGTTGGACTCGGGCCTCCGCCTGGCTTGTCTGGTGGAGGCAGTGGCAAAGGGAGCCTTTCGCCAATTATGTCTTGTGCGTAGGATCCAGCCATATGTCTCAAACTCCAACCTGGCCACCCTCATCCATGTGTTCATGACCTCCAGGTTGGATTACTGCAATGCGCTCTACGTGGGGCTGCCCTTGGTCACAGTTCAGAAGATGCAGCTGGTGCAAGATGCTGCGGCCCACCTCCTGATGAGGATGGGCTGTAGGGAGCACATTGAACCAGTGCTCCAGGGCAGGCTCTGCACTGGCTGCCTATAGTGTTCCGGGCCCGATTCAAGGTGTTGGTGTTGACTTTTAAAGCCCTATATGGCCTTGGCCCCGCCTACCTGAGAGACTGCCTCACTCCCCGGGCCCTGGAATGATCTCTGCGATCCGCCAGGGGCGCCTTCTTGGAGAGCCTCTGGATAAACCGGTGGGCCACAATAGAGAGGGCATTCTCGGTGGTCGCACCGCAGTTGTGGAACTCGCTCTCAGAGACGGCTCACCTGGCTCCCAGCTTTTTGGCCTTCCGCAGTGCCTGTAAGACCTGGCTGTTTGTCCAGGCCTTTGGGGAAGGGGGGGTAAAGGAATAGGGGGTGGGATTTTTAGCAAGCGGGTCTTATCTCTTTTTTTCGTATTTATTTTCCACCGTTATCACTTCTTGCCCCCTGGGCTCCTTGTTGGAAGGTACAGAATCTAGGGGCCCAGCTCTGGCATCCTCTCAGTCTCCAGCAATAGGAAACTGAGGCCTTCCTGACCCTGAGTTGCTTAATCTAAAGATTAGCTCGTGGAATATCGCTGGATGGAATGCTAGGCAAGGAGACCCTGATTTCATAAATATGGTTAAGATTATGAACTTCTTTGCTTCCAGGAAATGTGGGTAGTATCGTCACCAGTCCTCCCCACTGCATTATCTCATTTCAAGGTCATTCTACTTCCATCTATTACTGTAGCTACAAGGGGTCACTCTTGTGGTGGTCTAACACTTCAGAAAGCTCTGGTAGCTGTTCTGGAACATTCACCCTTTCTGTTGGGCTTGGTCATGGTTATTGGTTATTGGGGACAAGACCTTAGTCATCATTAATATCTATATCCCCCCCCCTCCCGCCCACCAGAATACTAGGTTCTATGAGCCATCGCTCTGGGTTAAACCCGAGCAGGAGATTTATTTATTTATTTATTTAATATATTTATATCCCACCCCTCCTGCAAACAGCTCAGGGCAGCTAATAAATTTCAATTAAAACAATTTTTAAAATATTAAATCAATCATGAAAATCTTACAATAAAATAGGGAGGACAGAATTTTACAAAAAAAATAAGGAAGGGTAGGGTGATAAAAACCCATTAACCCACCCTCCCCAAAGGCCTGGGCGAACAGCCAGGTTTTACAAACTCGTCGGAATGATAAAAGGCTTGGGGCCAGGCGAGCTTCCTCCGGGAGGGAATTCCAAAGGTGCAGCCCGGCCATTGAGAATGCCCTCTCCATTTTGGCCCCCCGCTTAACATGGGGAATCTCCAAGAAGGCACCCCCGGCAGACCAAAGGAGCCGCTCTGGGTAGCGGAGGGCGAGGCAATCCCTGAGGTATGATGGGCCGAGACCGTGAAGGGCCTTATAAATCATCATCAATACCTTGAACCTGGCTCGGCACACTACTGGCAGCCAGTACAGAGTCCATATCACAGGTGTTATGTGTTCCTGGTGACCCATCCCCAAAAGGAGGCAGGCCGCTGCATTCTGAAATAGCTGCAGCCTCCGAACCAGGAACAAGGGCAGCCCCATGTAGAGCGCTTTGCAGTAGTCCAGCCTCGAGGTGACGACGGCATAGACGAGGGAAGCCAGGTCCGGGCCAGAGACCTATGGATGCAACCTTCGCACCAGATACAGCTGGCGGAAGGCAGACTTCGCCACCCCCTCTACCTGCTGCTCCAGGCACTCTGCGTCCAGCACCACCCCCAGACTCCGGACCTGTTCAGCTACAGAAGGAAGAACCCTCCCCAACCAGGGGGGCTGACACCTCTCTCGCTCTCCCCACCACCATCACCTCCATCTTATCGGGGTTGATCTTCAGTCTGCTCTTCCACATCCATTCCGCCACAGCCTCCAAACACTGGGATAGCACCGAGACAGCAGGGTCTGGGTCAGAGAGGTACAGCTGAGTATCATCAGCATATTGGTGACATCGCACCCCAAACCCTCTCACGACCTCCCCCAAGGGCTGAATATAAACATTAAATAATAATGGAGACAGAATGGAACCCTACGGAACGCCAAAGGATAGGGTGCGGGGGCAAGATGACTCAGCTCCCAGCACCACCCGCTGGCTTCTCCCCGAAAGGAATTAGTGGAACCATTCAAGAACAGTCCCATTCAGACCCCCCAGGTCACGCAGCCATCTCAGCAGAAGCTCATGGTCCACGGTGTCCAAAGCGGCCGAGAGATCTAGCAGGATGAGAAATGTTGAACATCCTGCATCCATCTCCCGGCGGAGGTCGTCGACCAAGGCCACCAACGCCGTCTCAGTGCCATAGCCGGGGCGGAACCCAGATTGAAAAGGGTTCAGGAAACCAATGCTATCTAGATGCAGGTGGAGCTGGATCACCACTGCCTGTTCAATAACCTTCCCTAAAAAGGGAAGGTTAGAGACAGGTCAGTAGCTGGCGAGTGCATCCACGTCCAATGATGGTTTCTTCAGCAGGGGGCGCACCACAGTCTCCTTGAGGCTGGGCGACAACCTCCTCTGCTTCAAGGACGCGTTAACCACCCTCGCCAGCACCTTCCCCAAAGTCTCCCTGGAGGCTTTCACCAACCAGGACGGGCACGGATCAAGTGCAGAGAACGAAGAACACGTGTAATATGTTACTGGCGGCCCAATCCCACCAGGAGATGGGCTGCCGTGTTCTGCACCAGCTGCAGTCTCTGTACCGTCATCAAAGGTAGCCCCATGTAGAGTGCATTACAGTAGTCAACATGGCAGCACAGTAGTCAAGCGTAGAGGTGAAGGAGGAATAGATGCTGGTGGCCAGGTCAGAGTCCAAAACATATGGCTGAAGCCGACGCACTAGATCTAATTGGCAGAAGGCAGTCCTTGCCACAGTCTCCACCTGAGCATCCAAGTGGAGTTGCGAGTCAAGGAGCACCCCCAGACTCTGTATCTGGCTAACCAGCGGAGGGAAGACCCCATCAATGATGGGGGCTGTTACTCCTGTTTCCTAACCCACCAACATCACCTCCATCTTTTTGGGATTCAGCTTCAGTCAGTTTACCATCATCCAATCCCCCACAACTACAAGGCACCCATTAAGCACCGAGACTGCCGAGCCTGGGTCTGATGAAAAAGAGAGGCAGAGCTGGGTGTCATCAGCATATTGATGACACCACACGCCAAACCTTCTGACCACCTCACCAAGCGACTGCATATACACGTTGAACAGGAGAGGGGGGAAACCAGAACCCTGTGAGACTCCACACAAGAGGTCTCGGTGTGATAAAAAATAATCACCGAGTACCACTTGCTGAGTTCTTCCGGCCAGGAAGGAGCAGAACCAGTCAACAACCATACCACCCACCCCTACATGGTTCTGCAGGCACATCACCAACATCTCATGATCAACGGTATCTAACGCTGCTGACAGATCTAATAGAATCAACAGGGCCAAACGGCCCTGGTCTAACTCTCAGCTAAGATCATCAACCAACGCCACAAGTGCAATCTCAGTGCCATATCCCGGGCGAAAACCTGACTGCAAGGGATCAAGAAAACCAACATGATCCAGATTCTCCTGCAACTGCCAGGCCACCACCCGCTCAATAACCTTCCCTAAAAAGGTAAGGTTAGAGACTGGCCAATAACTGGCAAGGGAGTCAATGTCAAGCGATGGTTTCTTGAGGAGGGGTTACCTGAGGGAGGAGAAGCAGAGTCCCACAGCTGCAGGGGATTTAGCCTAAAGTGTGACTGGGCTTTATGGATATTCTGATCTCCTGTGTTCCCCTGCTTTCTCCTTTCCTACTTCAGATCACAGAGGTTGTGGCAACAGTTGGAAAAGAAACTTGTCAGGTCTCAGAATGATTACTTTGTATTCCATACTCACCGTGCTCAAATACCTGTGCTCCAGTCCCAAATCTCCCAAGGTCTTACTCAAACTGAGGGCTGGAGTGACAGCTGCTATGCTCCAACAGTTTCCTTAAAAAACAGGAGGCTCAGAAGTGTGTATATAAATTGGCATATGTTAGCCGATAACTACCTTAGGTAGAACAGCTCTTTGCTGCTTCAGCAGAAGTGACAGCACAATACTTTGGGTTTACAGAAACTGGGAGACTGCTCTTATGAACAGTTACCTCCTTGCATGATTTTATACCATTTATCTGCAGTACAAAACTGCAGCAACTATTGTGATGTAATAAGGTTTTGACAGCATGTAGAGAGTATGTGAAGAAGAGCTGTCTTGAAGGCCAGGTGCATCTCTTTAGATCACTTGTGGCGCACGAATGTTGGGGATTCATGCAAGAACCTAGGGACTGGCTTTTAGTAAGAACTGGTTCACTGAGCATCATTTGAAGGGACTACAAGATCCCCACAGACTCAGTCATTTCTCCTCCCTAATTAGTCAGGAAGGGAACTGTTTTAGTTCTCATTCTATATTTTTTGTACTTGATTTTCACACAGTAAAAGCCATATGGTTAAGCTGTAATAAAGATTGAATTGAATTGAATTGAGAAGGGAACTGACTACCAGCATGCTACAGAGCTAGACAATGTAGGAACTGATTATTCTGCTCTGCACCCAGGTCCGGACTTAGGGGCAGGCCCCTTAGGCCTGGGCCTTGGGCAGCGTTTTCTGGGGGGGCGGCAATCTTGGTCCGCTCCATTTTTATTTTTTTTCTTGCTGCATGGCCATAGGCTGCTGCCCGCAGCTGAAGCCTGCTGCCTGGTTCCCTATCCCTCACCTGCCTCTGCCATCTGCCTGCTAATAGTGCTACAGCAGCTCGGACTGGGAGATAAAGTTGTTTGTTTACAAACAACTCCTCCCCATGTGAATTATCAGAAGGTTGTTGCCTTGTAAAGAAAGTTCTTCGAGATGGCTTTGAACATTCTCACAACTGGGTTGTGAATGGCATGCTCACCCTATTCAAATAATACACCATGTGATGGTCTCGAGCTCCTCTAGTATAAAAAGCACTCTCCCCCTGAGAATGACAGTTCCTTCCAATCCTTTCTAGTAATATAATTTAAAAATTCCATTCAGGGCTGCAAGGGTGGGTGTTCTGTGAATGTTGGGAACCATCTTGAAGAACCTTGTTTACAATGCAACAACCTTCTGTTCTTCGAGTGGCTCTACATAGGTCCTTCTAACACGGCTCCGCTGGGTGGGTGGGGGATCTGTGGGCATGCTGGTGCATTGGCAGGGCATGCACATGGCTGCACACGCATCCCCACTCATCCGCACCCACGGAGCAGCCGCCATTTCCCCTGCTTGCTCTGTGAGTGGGGATGTGTATTAGGCAGGCACATGCACGCACCCCCATTCACCGCAGGTGTGCGCGCAGCATCGTTCATACTGGGCTCCCCCACCCATGAACATTTAGTGTGGGGGCAAGGCTTGGCTTGGGGGTGGGGCTTGGGGCAGGGCTTGGCTTGGAGGAAGCAGTCTGAGAAGGGTCTAGGGGCACAAAATTCCTAAGTCAGACCCTGTCTGCACCACAGGTAGTTTCTTCTCTCAAGAAAACATGTAGGTTTGGTCAGTAGGCACATTCAAGTCCAATAAAGGTATTTGATGAATTTGGGGCAATTGCGGGATACTCAATTAACAAAGAAAAATCCTATGCTTTAGTCTTGGCACATAATAAAGTACAGGAACAAAAAATAAAAAAAATCACCTTTTCCAGTGAATGATAAAGGCATAAAGTATCTGGGGTAACAACAACAAAGAATCTTAAGGATTAATTCTCTATCAATTTCGCTCCCCTCCTGAAACAGCTTAAAGAGGAAATAAAACCTTGGTTGAAACTTATGGTGTCCTCGATGGGTAAGGTAAACCATTTTAAAATGATGGTGCTCCCCAAGATCTTGTACCGGCTCATGGCACTCCCCTCACATCTCCCTGACTCCTTTTTTAAAGAATGTGACATCCTGGTACATGATTTAATAATGGAAAAAAACCCAGGATTAAAAAACTGGCTATTTTGAGGCCCAGAGACAGGGGAGGTATAAATTTCCCAGATATAAGATTGTATCATAGGGCAGTCATTTTGGGGGCCATTCCTGAGTGGTATAAGGAAGTAGAGGCACCTGAATGGCTGGCCCTAGAAAAAGAAATAATGCATGCACATTCTTTAAGGAACATAATAGCGGATAAAGGTTTAATAGTAAAGGACCACATTAGGGATCACCCATTTATCGGCACTCTACTGAAACACTGGGTTGAGACCCCCAAAAAAATGGGGACTCAGGTAGGAGTCTCACCATACACCCCTATAGACTCAAATTATATGGTACAGAATAATTTAGCAAAGGACCTAAGAACCAAGAGGTGGGGCTATGTAAGATCAAACAGCTTTTTGTGCAAGGGAAATTTTTAAGTTTGGAAAACCTCTTAAGATAGAGAAGATTCTTTATGAGAAAAATAAATCTGCAGGAAGACTGGAAAAAATTTAGAAAGAACTTAAAAGAATCTTTTATTGCAACCAGATTTTAAATATGGAAAAGCGGAGAAGGGACTTAGCTATTCCTCTAGAGGAAAAGAACAAAAAAAGAATCTGGCACCATATGAACACCTGTGCATACTCTATGGAGGTAAAAGAGGTTCAGATCAAACTTACCACCAGATTTTATCTGACACCCGACCATTTTAAATTTGGAGATAAGATTGGCAAAGGCCTATGTTGGAGGGGCTGTGGGCCTTATATTCACTGCTGGTGAAAAGAAGGGACTTATATTCACTGCTGGAGTGTGATATAGTCAAGGTATTTTGGAGTAGAGTCTGGACGTTTACAGAAAAAATGATGGGGGAGGTGGTAACATTTAAGCCTGAGATAGGTTTGTTGGGACTTTTCCCGGAGATCAAACAGGTGAGCAGATATCAGAAATCTTGCAAAGTGCTGTTCTTGGCAGCGATAAACATTATCATAAGAAATTGGAAAGCAAATAAAGATCTTTCACTTGATATG
>QEPC01012098.1:232938-243767 GCA_003113815.1 Sphenodon punctatus | reverse complement strand
CTCCTTGTCTTTTAGATTGTAAGCCACAGGTAGGGACCGCAGCTGATTATATGTTCTGTACAGCGCCAGGTTGTTACTGGCGCTTTATAAATGTTTAATAATAATAATAATAATAATAAAGTTATATATATAACATACATCATTTAAATAAAACAAATAAAATCGGCTACAAACAACATAACACTTATATCAATCGAACAACTTAAAATTCACAAATGGTCCTGTCTTCCCACTGCGAGTATCAAAAATGTTATTACAAGGCAAGTAATTTCCTGATTACTATCAGCAAGTAAATAATCAGAGTGAGCAGCCTCTGACCTTCCTGGAAACCTATGAAATACAGGCTGGAAATATTGCAGACAAAGGGCATCGTACAAGTGGCACCACAGCAACACATGCTCATTTGTTTCGGGCTCCAAATAATCAAAAGGACAGAGACGAGAGCAGAAGGGCACCCCAGCAAGACGTCCCACCCAAACCTAGATAGGAAGGGCATTGAAACACGCCGCTGTATAAAGCCACTTTTCCCTAGCTGAATAATCGTTAGCAAGGAAAGTCGCTAACATGGCTGTTGAAGGGGCCAAATTCAGGCAGTGGCTAATATGCAGTGATGACCCTACCCTAGCCCTTTCATTCTGATATTGGATATCTCCCAAACACTGCTTAATTTCGGCTCAAGCTAGCCACAAATCCTTGCATAAGAGATACTCCCTGGACAATCCCATAACAACCAGCTGTGCTTCAACTTCCACGAACCATTTACCTCTAAATGAGTCAATTGTAAGATACCGAAAAAGGCCCTTGGAGCTAGGATCCAAGACCCTACACCAATATTTATAAGCCAAACCCCATGCTCTGGACGGCCATGCTAGCTGTCCTAATTCCATGCGGATTTCATCTAACGGAGTTCCCCCTGGAGCCCTAAGAAGTGCTCTCAAAAACATTGATTGAACCTTATCAACATCCGCTGTACAAAAGGGGGCCCACAGCTCATCCCCAAAAAGGGACTGAGATGTTACTTTAGCATTGAAAGCCTGGAGAGCAATCTTAAAAGCTATCCTTCCAGAGTGGTGGAAAAATTTTAGAATGGCCAGGGCAGATCTCTTTGCCACTAAAGCTACACCCTCCAAGTGGGCCTTCCAGGTACCCGAATAATGGAAGGTAAGGCCCAGATATCTGAAGGACCGCACCTGAGTAATTTGGGCACCCTCAACCCACCAGGAGTGCCAATTTCACCTCAGGGATTTGGCAAACACTATTACCTTCAATTTTGCAGCATTGAGAACCAGGTCATTCTCCCTACAATATCCCGCAAAAGCTTCCAGTTGATGCCTTAAACCGACCTTGGTCTGGGATATTAGAACAAGGTCATCTGCAAATAGGAGACAGCCTATAGGTCGGGAAGCTAAACACGGGGGAAAAAACTGAGGTTGAGTCATAGGGGGAACTACATCGTTAAATAAAATGTTGAAAAGAGTGGGGGCAAGGACACACCCCTGTCTCACACCTCTACCTACTGGTACCTCTGCTGAAATATAGCCTGATGCCCCCCAACTTAACAACTAATGTAGAGTCCGTATAGAGAGTCTGAATCAGTGCCAGCAACCTCTGGTCCTCAATGAAAGAGGCCAATTTGGACTACAGGATGGCCCTATTGACTGAGTCAAAGGCCATCCTGGGGTCCAAAAACACCACATAGAACCGGTGATTAAGGTGATTATATTTCTCCAAAAGGTAGGACAGTATGAAACATTGGTCAATTACTGATCTGGACTTCTGGAACCCCGCCTGTTCGGGGTGAATAATATTAATTTTAGCTATCTATGTTTCTAACTTTCCCAGAAGCAGTTTTGCATATAATTTGCTAATAACTGGGAGTAAACTAATCAGTCGATAGTTGTCCGGGTCGGTATAGGAGCCCTTCTTATGAATTGGGGCAACCAGGGCCTGAGCCCAGATTGAAGGAACACAACCTGATTTATTAATGGCAGTAAACAAAACCACGAGGATAGGCACCCACCAGTACCTGTACTGCATTAAAAATTCTGCATGAATTAGGTCTTGGCCAGGGGCCCTGTTCTTCTTACATGCAACAATTAAATCATTAAGGGCGCAGTCAGACGTGTGTTTAAATCGCACAGCCGTCGCCGCGGCAGCGTGCAATTTAAAGCACCGCGCACTTCCGGGTTGGTCTGAATGCGGTGAGCGCGCACATTTCAGCCTAACCTGAACTGTTGGAGTGTGGTTTGAAAAGCTGCTCCGAGCAGTGTGCAGCTGCTCTGAGCAGAGGAAGTGCGCGGTGCTTTAAATTGCTCACTGCCTCTGCGGCGGCTGTGCGATTTAAACGCACGTCTGAATGCTGCCTATCTTCCTGCTCACTAACCTTTGGCCACAGAGGGGAGTCATCCAAGCAGATAGCTGACTGATCACTCTGGATTGTGATCACTGTGGGAGTGTAAATGTCCAGGAAATATCTGGTCCAAACTTGTGAGGAAACCGGTGATACCTGTCTACCGACAATTACCCTCTTACCTGAGTTCATCAATCCCCAAAATGTACGTGAATTCCAAGCAACTGCTGCCTCCAGGACCCCTCTCCATCTGGCTTCAAAATAAAGTTTCTTCTTCCTTTTAAAAGGGCTCTGTAGGCCCTTTTAGCCTCATAATAAGTAGGAGGTAAGGAAGAAACCTGACCCTGATGGTACCCCCAGTAAATTGCCTTAACCCGAGACCTAGCGCCATGACACTCATCATCTAATCAAACCTGGTTCTGGTGGGGTTGGCATGTTGGAGGGGTAGAGCTCGCACAAAGACGACGCTGGGCACTATAGGAAAGCTTATCAAATTTGGCTATGACTTGGGAGCTGTCAAGCCCCTGCAGTATATTAGATCTGAGCTGGCTTACTTCAGGATCCCCCATCCAGCCAACCAAGGAAGGGTGGGAGATTTTGTCCCATCTAGCAGCAACCAGTCTCCCCTGCTGATGGTCTTCCTCGCAGCCCACACCAGAGGATGTAGACTGGGTGCCGCAAGGAAATCCATCCTTCAGGGAAATTTCAAAAAGGAGGGGCAAATGGTCACTACACTGCTCCCTCCCTACCTCAAAATTAATTAGAAGGGGCAATACATTTGGGGACTAGATCCCCTTGGGCCCAAAAACGTATATTCCCCCTGCTTATCACTACAACATGCCCCATTTAGAAAAAACAAACCACACCCCACTATTAGCTTGGTCAGGCATAGCCCTGCCTCATTAATTATATGGTCCTTGGAGTGTCTAACGTCCAAGGGATATTCCAAGGAAGGGAGGGGAAAATTGCAATATACAGCCAAATCTTCATCATCCCTCCCACACCTAGCGTTAAAGTCCCCCAGCAGGATAAAAAAAAAAAACTGGATAGGTGGCTTGGACCTTGTCTATCTTCATTCTGTCTCCATTATTATTTAATGTTTATATGAAGCCCTTGGGGGAGGTCATGAGAGGGTTTGGGGTGCGTTGTCACCAATATGCTGATGATACTCAGCTGTACCACTCTTTTTCAACAGACCCAGACCCTGCCGTCTCATTGCTATCCCAGTGTTTGGGGGCCGTGGCAGAATGGATGTGGCAGAGCAGACTGAAGCTCAACCCCGATAAGACGGAGGTGATGGTGGTGGGGAAAGCGAGGGAGGTGTAGGCCCCCCTGATTGGGGGGGGGGGTTCGCCCTCCTGTAGCTGAACAAGTCCAGAGTCTGGGGGTGGTGCTGGACGCGGATCTCCACCTGGAGCAGCAGGTAGAGGGGGTGGCGAAGGCTGCCTTCCGCCAGCTGTATCTGGTGCTGAGGTTGCATCCATACGTCTCTGACCCAGACCTGGACTCCCTCGTCCATGCCTTCGTCACCTTGAGGCTGGACTACTGCAACATGCTCTATGTGGGGCTGCCCTTGTTCCTGGTTCAGAGGCTGCAGCTAGTGCAGAATGCAGCGGCCCGTCTCCTTTCGAGGATGGGTCGTTGGAACCACATAACACCTGTGCTCTGGGCTCTGCACTGGCTGCCAATAGTGTGCCGAGCCAGATTCAAGGTATTGGTGTTGGTTTATAAGGCCCTTCATGGTCTCGGCCCCTCATACCTCAGGAATCGCCTCGCTCTCCGTGCCCCAGAGTGGCTCCTTCGGTCTGCCAGGGGTGCCTTCTTGGAGGTCTCCCGTGTTAAGCGGGGGGCCAAAATGGAGAGGGCATTCTCGGTTGCCACGCCTTTGGAATTCCCTCCCGGAGGAAGCTTGCCTGGCCCCGAGCCTTTTAACATTCTGGCGAGTTTGTCAAACCTGGCTGTTCGCCCAGGCCTTTGGGGCGGGTGGGTTAATGGGTTTTTATCACCCTACCCTTCCTTATTATTTTTTGTAAATTTCTGTCCTCCCTGATTTATTGTAAGATTTTTATGATTGTTTTAATATTTTTAAAGTTGTTTTAACTGAAATTTGTTAGCCGCCCCGAGCTGCTTGCAGGAAGGGCGGGATATAAATATATTAAATAAAATAAATAAATAAATAAATAAATAACAGCAAGCTGAGCTGATCGCTGCATATAAATATTGTATCTAAATATCATAGCAAAGGAGCAATGTCTTTACCTTGTGCCAGGTGAGTCTATTGTAAGGTATGAAAACTGCATTGTAATTTTCTACACACTGAAACCAAAAGCTTCTTTTCAAGCATCTAAATGATAAAGCAGTAAGTTCAAAACCTAGATTTGGGGAGAGCAGAATCTCAGTTATGTGCTTTCACATTAATTTTTTTCAGAGTTAAAATACAATGCTTTTTTTAAATCATCGTAGGACAAAAATTAAAATGCCTTATAATTTTTAACATGACAAAAAATGCAAAAGGTATTTCAAAGTAGAACAGCAAGTCACAAATGCAGAAGTTAAGTCTCCTTCCAGAACAATGATAGATCAGCCATGATACACACACTATATATTTTATGGGAGTGTATTATGAAATAAACCAAAAATGTGTCAAGCTGCATGATTAAACAAATACAGAGGAAGAATGCAACAGCTACATGTCTGCAGAGGCGGAATAGAATTTCATTTTTCCACTTCTTGTGATTTTAACCGTGCAACTTTAAAATTCAATGAGTATACAGGCACATCTTCAGTTAGTAACCACTTAATTAGAGCTAGTTATTTACAACATGTCTAAGTCAACATTATTTCTGACACCTTCATTTAGGCTTCTGCAAAATTTACCTTGTATTGCCTTCTAAAAGTAGAATTTTAGCCAAGGCTCGATTGCCGGTACGAGGGCCGGATAAAATTAGCCAACTTTGGTTTGACGGGGAATGTCAACAGGTCAGGAAACAACTTAAGGCCATGCACTTTGAGTACAGGAGCTCCAAGCAACCCTGGTTACCAGTACAATATATTGCCCTTCGGGCTAAGTACAGGAAGCTGATCAGTACTAAAAAGAAACAATACTGGGACTCTAGATGGACCTCTCTCCAGAAGACAGCTAATTCTGGGGACTTGAAGGGCTTCTGGCGGTTAGTGAATTCCTCAGTTGGGAAAAGGAAGGCGCCCCTGGAAGCACAAATTACATCTCAGGGATGGATGGATCACTTTACATCTCTATATAATCCCCATGATCTGGATAGCGAATTTGATAGCAAATTTAGCAAGGAGAAGGGTCAAGTATTAAATACGCCCGATGGGTGGATGTCTGAACTCCCCCACTGGCCGCTGGTGCAGGAGAAGGAGGTCGAACTCTTGGTAGACTCATTACGGAATGGACGGGCCCCAGGCCTGGACACAATAAGGGCGGAGTTCCTTAAATCTCACAAGGCTTGGTGGCTCCCTATCCTGGCCGCCCTTTTTACAGCAATTAACAGCGTAGGGCGGGTCCCGGTGGCCTGGGCGACCGCTCTGGTGGTCCCTATCTATAAGAAGGGCACCAGAACGGATCCAGCAAATTTTAGGCCAATTAGCCTTCTTTCCACACTATCTAAAGTATATGGAAAGTTCCTTCTGGGGAAATTGACGGCCTGGATGGAGCAGGATAAAGTGCTGTCGATTGAACAGGCGGGCTTCCAGCATGGGCGATCTACAATAGACCACTGTTACATCTTGCAGTATCTGGTTGCCAAATACAGGGCTCGGCGGGGAACCCTGTATGTGGCCTTCCTTGATCTCAAGGCGGCTTTTGATTCAGTTGATCGGGCCGTCTTGTGGGGGAAGTTTGAGAACTCCTCGATTGACAAACGTCTTCTGGGGTTGATCCGTTCATTACATGTTAACTCAGCCATGATAGTGAAGATGGACAACCTGGGTCACGTAACACCCATGATTCCGACTAGGAAGGGGGTCCGTCAAGGGTGTGTGTTGGCTCCGGCCCTTTTTAATTTCTTTATTGATGATGTAATACCCCTTATGGCAGCCCCGCAGTACTTCCCCCCAAAATTGGCAACTCGGGCGGTCGGCTGTTTATGCTATGCCGATGATGTGGCCTTGCTGTCACAAACAAGGCTAGGGTTGATTAGGCAATTGCAGACCTTTCAAACTTTTTGTCAGGCTAACCACCTCCCTATTAATTACAGAAAATCGAAGGTCCTGGTATTTTCGGCTCACGCCAAAATCCAGAATTGGCCCATAGGGGGCATTGTTATACAACAGGTTAGGGCTTTTAGGTATTTGGGCATTTTGTTTCACGAATCGGGGCGTTGGAAGGAGCATGTCAGCAGAGCTCTGAGATTAGCCCAAGCAGTGGCTTTGACTATCTCCAGGCTTTTTGCCAAGCAGGGTAGAACGGCGGTTCAGCAGGCCATGTTGGTGTTTAACTGTAAAGTGAGGTCCCAATTGCTTTACGGGGCTGAGCTGTGGGCCCCCCTTTTTTCGGGGTCATTGGATAGGGTCCAGTCCAAGTTTCTACGAGGACTTCTTGGGGTTCCAAGAGGCACCCCCCTGGCAGCCATCCGAGCGGAACTGGGACAAATATCTTGGACCCAAGCAGCTAAAGAAGCCAGCTTTAAATACTGGTCAAAATTACAGCTGGACCAGGAATCTCCTTTAGTGAAATCTATGCTGGATGACCCCTTTAGAGACCCCTGGGTAAGGGAAGTTGAAGCACAGTTGGAGAAGATGGGAACTCCTCCTGTGTATTTAAAGCATAAACTCCCAGGTTCCATCAGGACAGAGGTCTCCACGAGGACCAGGGATATAGGGCGTCAAATGGAACTTGGTAAAATTAGATCTTCTCCCCATATCCGTGAATATTTACACTATGTTCCACCTATGGGCCAGATGGCTACTTATCTAATTACCCACATATCCGGTAGAGCAAAGCAATTGATGGCCTGTGCGCGGCTCAACGCGTTCCCGTCTCGTGTCCTGGAAGGGAGGTTCCAGGGTATACCATTCCTTGATCGATTATGCCCCTTTGACAATGCTGCAGTTGAGACTGTCGGACATATAATGTTACATTGTCATTTATATGATGAGTCCCGTTATGACCTCCTTGACCCAATAAGGGACCAGTACCCTGGTAGGGATGATTCTGTGATTCTGGCCGTACTGTTGAACAGTCCGGATGCAGATATTATTCGAAGGGTTGCCCTCTTCTTGCTGGGGGCTGTCCATCTTAGATCCCAGTTTATTAGTAACCATTGAGTGAGCTATCTTAATTATTGGCCACTATTTTTTTTTTTAGAGGGAGGCACTTGGATTTTTACTGTATAATGCTGAAATAACTTGTTTTGTGTTTGGTTTGTGTTGTGGCTGTCAGATGTTGTACAATGATCGTTGATCACATAATAAATGATATTGATATTGATTGCAAGTCCTCCTTTTTTGCACATAAATTTATACGGTGGAAATCTCCTCAAAGCAGAAACTGAAGCTGCAGTGCAGTGCTCAGCAGGCAATGGCAGAGATGCTTGTGTGGCTGGCAGCAGGAGGAGGTGTGGATGGAGGATGACCTGAGTCATCTCTTCAGCCAAAAGCTCTGTATACGGGTCAAGCCCAGTCTGTTGGCATGTGCCAGAGCTGCCCTCGGCTTCCTCCTGGGCCAGAGACTATTACAGCTCAGATCTTCCTGAATCCACTACTCCAGAACATATTTTCCCAACATGCATTGTATTTCATCTTCTTGCTTTACTAATTCAAGAGTACAGTTTAATATATTACTGTTTTATGGCAAAATTTGTACATTTATTTAGTTAGTTATTTTTATCCCGCCCTATCCTCAAAGGCTCAGAGCAGCTAACATCATCGTAAAAAAATATAATACACAAAATAATACCCATGAAACCCCATAAAATTCTTATAAAATGCCCATCCCATCCTAGGATATTCCCCTGCCTGTTGAATTCTTGGTCAAATAAATGTATATTGCACTGCCGTTGGAAGATTCCCAGCTAGAGCTTAGATGAACCTTCAAGGGACCATTCCTAAGTAGGGCTGAAACGAATAGTAAAAAATTTATTTGCGAGTATTTCCGAGGACTGGCTCCGAATACTTGCTATTTGGTTCTTGGTAAAATAAAACTGAGTACCGAGTATTTTCTGAATACATAGCACCAAATCACCTTATATAGGGGCAGGAAAAACCCCGTATCTTGGTCCGAGTACTGGACCGAGTACCAAATACTTCGGTTACTCAATAAAACTGAGTCAAATACTGAGAAACTCAATAAAAACCAAGTAATAGTTTCAGCACTATTCCAAAGCCATGGAGTAGCCACCAAGAATGCCTCTCTATGGCCTGGTTATAAAGACTTGGGCCAATGGTGGAACCTGCAACAGGGTGCTCTCAGCTTATTCTCGAGGCTTGGGAAAGACATGAGGAAGAAGGCAGATTTTTTGATATGTAGAGCTCAGGTTGTTTAGGGTTTTATAGGTCAAAACCAGCAGCTTGACTTGTGCCCCAAAAGCTATTGGCGGTCAGTGTATTTTTATTTATATAACATTTTTATACCACCCCTCCTGCCCTTTCAGGGTAGCCCAGGGCAGTGAACAACAATATAAAAGCAATTTAAAACAGTTAAAAATTAATAAAATGCAGGGGGGAAAAACACACACACAAAAACTCTGAAGTACTGTTGTAATGTGTCATAGTGGCCCACCCCCATCGAGGTGAGCCGCCGTGTTCTGCACAAGCTTCAGCTCCATGTAGATCACACTGCAGTAGTTCAGCCTTGAGGTAGTGAATAGTGCTGAAGTGAGAAGGACTGTTCCTGTACCACTGGGAAATACATATCTTACTGGACCACTTGTGAACCCGCTTGTCCGTATTTCCTCACTATCAATTAAATCCACACTTGTGCTGTTGTCCAGATTAACGCCTGTGATTGCCCATAATAGGTTGTCAATTTCTGGTATTTTGGCAATTTCTGTTAGTTTCTGGTATTTTATCAATCTGGGACTTTATGTCAATTTCCAGCATTAGAATGCCGAAAAATGCTGGCCCTTGAATTTAAAATACACTAATCAAAACAGTTACAAGGAGTCAAAACAAAGATCAATAAGGGAAATGATAAAAGTTATGTAGCAAACTTGCAATCGTACACAAGTCGGAAATAGCAAACAAAGGCACGATGCAAGGAATATTACGTGGTATGCAGCTGCTCCTTCCTAGGAAGAACTACCAGAAGTACTGAATAATGGCAATTACCAAATAGTAACTCATGAAAATAGCAGGGAAAGCCAGTAAGTTTCCGCATCACGCAAGCACAGATGAATGGTTTATTTCCAACAGAAACAGCTTTCATTGTTATTGCTGGATTCAGCACTAGTTATGAAGGCATGGATGATGGTGGTCAGATCCATGTCTGAAAGACAGGGACAAAGTCTTCTAACCAGATGTTGTTGATGAAAGGCACTCCTGGTCATGGCCACAACCTGATGTTCCAGAAGCAGCTTCGGATCCAAGAGCACCCCAAGACCGCAATCCTGAGTAACCAGGAGAGACCAGACTCCATCAGTGATGGGAGTCCCAATCATATCCAGGTCACAGGGTGAGCCAACTATCATCACTTCCATCTTGTCCGGATTCAACTTCAGTTGGCTCACCCACATCCAGTCCCCATTGGATGTGGGTGAGCCCTACTGAAAGTCAGGCACTGAGTAAGCATCAAGACTGTAGAATCTGGGTCGGATGAAAAAGATAAATAGATTTGGGTGTTGTCTGCATATTATTCACACGTCCCAAATCCATGCATGATCTTGCCCAGCTACCTTAGATAGACATTGAGCAGGAGGGGAGACAAGATGGAACTCCTAAAACCCCATTAAATGTTTATAACATGTCCAATCCACCCTAGGATATACATCTGCCTTTTGAATGCCTGGCCAAATGCATCTTGCACTGCCTTCGGAAGATGCCCAGTTAGCGAGCTTCAATAAACCTTCAAAGGAAGGGACACAGGAGAGGAGGCGGGAGGACGATGAACCTTTGTTCATTACCACCTGCTGAAACCTCCCCAACAGGAAAGAGTGGAACTACTCAAAAGCCATCCCATGGATCCCTGCAAGGTCTCACAAATCACGTCATCAGTAGCTCATGATCAACCATATCAAAGGCTGCTGAAAGGTCTAGGATCTGCATAATGGCTGGCTTGCAGTAAGAGTTAGGGTACTTTCAGACGTTACGGGCGGCCGGTTCACCACAGCGAACCACCAGGGGGGGCGAACAGCGCAACCACGCCCGGGGGTTGGAAAACGACCCAAACAGACGTGCCGGGAACGGGACCACGGCCCGGAACCGGGCCGCACCATCACGGCCCGTGGCAGCACAACAGACGTGCAGCCGAACCCCCGGCGGGCGCTAAACCCCCACAAGGCACCGGGCAGGGGCGGGACAC
>QEPC01012098.1:210185-220192 GCA_003113815.1 Sphenodon punctatus | reverse complement strand
CACCCCCCCTGGGGGTTCACTGTGGTGAACCGCCCGCCATTAACGTCTGAAATCACCCCTTGTAAGGTAGTCCTTGAGGACATGGTCCATTATGTCCTTGAATGGTCTTTATACAAGGATCAGTTGCTATTCCCCCTCCCCAATAATCTTTTCACTTTCTCTACTGATTAGAAATTAATTTGGATTCTTCAACAGAATGAATCCTTTTTGTCTAGACTTGCAGCATTTGTTTTATGAGCTGAAGAACTAAGGTGCAGGTTCTTGGTTAATCATAAATAATATTACTGTATTTGTAGCTTGCATGTTTGTTTATATTTTTATTTGTGTGTATTGGATCAAGGCAAAAGCTAGTATCTTAATAAATCAAAATATACTGAATATTCAAAGTTGTTCCTGGCAGGGAAAAGGCTTCCTACCTCTGATTTAGAACATACAATATAGTGATGACATGCTTGAGAGTGAAATTCTCTATAAACACAAGGACTTGAGTGTGCTTCTGGCTAAATCATTAGCCATCACATTCTGAGTTAACAAGCATAGAAGCTCCCCTCCGTGATACAACTCAGCCTTCAAATTGTCATTGATACATTGTGGGGGTGGGGATGAAGTTTTAAAAACCAAGCTAGAGCCTTAATCTTAAGAATGGTTTTTCAGTTTGCCAAAGCATTTATATGCCATTATGTTAACATATTTTATCCTAACAAACATGACACAGGACACTATTATATTGAAGGCTGGCCAAGTGCACTAAATGACTGATCAGATGCAAAGTGGAAAGGACTTAAGTTTTAGCAATATATTATATGTCATTGACTTAATGGGGTTTATACACAATCTAAAGAATAAAACTTATAATAATAATGTGTGCAACTATATACATAAATATGTATCTAATATGCCATTGTTCCAAATGTTGCTATTTCTTAATGTCCTGAATCAATCATTGTTGAAGCAACATTCTCATTTAAAAAAGAATTTATACCATTTGATAAATGTGGTGTTTACTGTTAGCTTCCTACACTTTCCATTACTTGCCTCTTTGCTTTGTAAAATGACAAAAAATAGTAACAACTTTGAGATTGACAAATACCATTACAATCAATCAATCAGTGTTCCCCATGTTTCCTGCCATGATATTTGCCTTACTCGAGGGTATGTAGAAGTCTAGGTAACTGCCAAGCTGAATCAACTTCAGCAGATGACAATACATCATCACCGAATGAAGACTGGCCAATACTGTAGTCTCTCTGGGAAATACTTCTTTCCAGAAGGGAAGTATTGTAATACACCATGTCATTATGTATGATATTGGCGATATGTTGTGTATGTGAAACCTGTATCTGGAAAATTGTTCATATCCTTGAGTTTCTTCTATATAAAAAACAATCATCAAGAAAAAAAAAATCACTACACTGGATGCTAACATAGTGAAATAATCTGAACTAGTTTACAAGACTGCCAGAGTATATCCCCTAGGAAAAACAGAGTGGATAAATCAATTTGGTGTTCTTAAGAGGTAAACACCAAGGTGATGTCAAGTTTTCAGTATTTTAGTCTCAAATTTATAGCCTTGGGAGAGGAATGTTAGCACTGCCAGGCAGCTCTTAGGACAATCTGTGCATTTCTTATCCCAAACACACTTGACTGAAAATTTCAATACTATTTTGTTTTAAATAGGTAACCATTTTCACTGTATCTTGTCACTTGCATATATTCAGTTAAACCAGGCTCCTCACCACATCTGAGTAACCTGCAAAATGAGGGAGGACCTCAGGACATGGGCAACGTTTTTTTTCAGGATTACAATAGAGTCATTGGAGGTGTCACCTTTTCTTAGAGACTGAGCTTCAGATACAAGCAGTTGCACCAGGGGGACTGGGGTTTGGACTATTTCAGGGGCTATTGGTGTACCACTCCATGGATTGGGTGGATAAAGGAATTACTAGGAATTTTACCTCCCTTTAGGGTTTTTTTCAGTTGTGGTAGTGGTGCACCTCTGGGCCCTGGATTTCGCCAGAGAGCCCTCTTTTGGTGTGACCTCTCTTTTTCATCTGACACAGGCCCAGCAGTCTTAGCGCTTAACAATTGCCTGGCTGCTTTTGGGGACTGAATGAGGGTGAACCGATTAAGGCTGAATCCAGAAAAGACTGAGGTGATGATGGTTGGCCAGTCTTGTGGCCTGGGACTCCTCTTATTGATGGGGTCCAGCCTCCTCTGGTGGATCAAATTTGCAGCTGCTGGACTCCTTGCTGCACCTGCATTGTCAGGTTGCTGCAGTGACCAGCAGTGCTTTTCATCAACTCTGGTGAGAAGGCCTTTTCTTTCTGATTCAGTTCTGGCCACTGACAGTCTGCCATCAGTGGCGGTAATCTTGCCTCACCTTGAGGCAAGATTACTGCAACATGCTCTATGTGGGGCTGCTCTCGATTACTGTTTGGAAGCTGCAGCTAGTGCCGAATGTGGCGGCTCGCCTCCTCTCAAGTGCACTGCAAGCACATTACACTGGTGCTTCATAGTCTGCACTGGCTTCCTATAGCTTTCTGGGCATAATTTAAGGTGCTGTTTTTGATATTTAAAGCCCTAAATGATCTGGACCCCACATAGCTGAGACACCACTTGTCCATTCCATACTGTGGCCCCTGCGATCAGCCAGGACTGTCTCCCTGTGGGTACCAGTGGTTAGTCTTGTTTGGACAGTGAGGGCTCACGGGGGGCATTTTCGGTTGTTGCCGGAAGGCCTGGTGAAGCACTCAAGCCAGCACTGCAGCCGGCCTCGCACTGCGCTACCGCCACCCAGAGGGAGCACAACATCACACAGGTAAAAGCGATCAGGGGGGTTAGGTTACCTACCAGAGTGCCAGAAGCCAGCCAGCCTGGGCTCCCGGAGGAGAGCTCAGCTGCCTCCATAGCCCTGGCTGGCTGCCGGTGGTTTTTTAAAAAACTTAAAAAAAAACAAAAAAAAACAGGCTGGGCAGGGTGGGTGGGGGGTGTCCCCCCTTCCACCCGCGTAGCCTGGGAGGGGGAGGGGGAAAGTATTGGGGGGGTTTCATTGATTTCAATGGGGAGAGTTCCCCATTCAAAGCAATGAAAAAAACCGGTACCGGTATACTGGTTTTAATCCGGTAAACCGATTTTTAAAACTGGTAACCGGTAAAACCGGTAACGGGTTTTTTGCCCCAAGCCCCCCCCTACAAATTGACATTGGCTAAGTCCCAGGTTGAATCTCAAAGGCAGATTTTCTGTGGGAATAGACTACATGAAGTTATGGAAAGTGGAAAAGTAAACTTTTTATTATCCAGATCACAATTCCCTACACCACCGACAATACAATGGGCTAAAATAGACACCAAAATTGGTCCATTGGGAGATGATATTGGAATTGTGTGTCATACAGTTAACAAAGAATTAGTACATACTATGGAAACCCAATAGAGGAAATGTTCCTTTTATTGATAACGGAAATAGGGCTAAGTGTGCTCAAAATATAACAGATCATAATGCTTTGTATGTATTGGCCATAGGTAAAGTAACCAAGGAAGATACAGGGATTTATGAGGCAACCATTACATACCCTCTGGGAGACATGTTCAACCCACGAAAGATTTTCAATTGTTATTATCAATTAGTAGTATGGAAGCATATTGATTTTAACTCACCATCAAATGGAGTTAATGATACCGATACGGTTTGTCCTATTCTCTTTCCTAGGAACCAGACTGGTTTGGTTGAATCTCAATTGGACTAAATCTTGATCAGTGATGTTTCGTATATCCACATTCCAATAATATTAAACTTTTCCCAATGGAACATGGAGGAATTTAAATACTGTAGACATTAGGGATGGGCGAACAGAACGCGGTTCGGATGTTTGGACATTCGGTCGTTTGGTTCTAAACCTAAGTTCTGGTTCAATGGTTCAGTTCAGCCAAGTTCGGTTTGGCTGAACTTGGCCGAACATTCAAAAATAGCGCTATCAAAACCGAAACCGAATTTTTGGCCCTGAAAAGATGTTTTTTCTGCCCCCGAACTCATCCAAACATGACCTAACTCTTCGGTCGTTCGAGAGTTCGGTTCGGATGTTCGGTTCGGACATTTGAACAGACCGAGTTTGGTCCGAACTCCGAACATCTGAACTGCGTTCGCCCATCCCTAGTAGACATACTAAAACTGTCCATTTTTATTTGGTTTTACTGACTGATGAATTAGTTACCCATCAGCAGCATATGTATGATAGATATAGGTTATACCTAAAACCATCCCTTATGTCCACACATAGACAAAATAGAAGTGTCACAGACATTCTCTCCTGGATGGGTGTTGGTTCAGGAACAGTTGGCACAGGTTTAAGTATATGGAACAAATGGGATATTACCACATTAAGGAAGTACATAGATTTCATTATAAGTGAAGAAGCTCATTCAATTTTCCACACTACATTTTATGGATTAGAAGGATTAGCAAGAGAAGGTAAATTCACGTTATATAATTTTCATGAAGTTGTAAATTTGTTTAATTTGACTGAGATAAAATTGAACCAATTACTTCAGGAAAACAATGACTTATCCCAAAGTAATAGTTTGGGTAAAGAAATTGTATGCACCGTATTTGGACAACATATAAGCCAAGACTTAGCTGAAATGTTACAGAACATTCGTAATAATAACTTGCCTGAAGTGTTGAGTGATGAACAATTACATATATGCTATGGTTCTGCTTGTTTTTAATAGGCTCACTTAAAACACTTCCAGGAGACCCAATTGTCTGATTGTTTAAAAAAATGTTATTAAATACCTGGTGCTTTGATTCAAGAGCTGAGTGTAGTTACTCCTCACCCAACTATGTCTCCTTGCAGAAGAGAAAAGGCTTTTATATTTAACAATACCCTATAGATATCTTTTTCTGTTTCATTGCCTGTTTTTAACCTAGAACAAAAAAAATTCGTTAACATTCTGATTATACGTTCTTTGGGCTATCTGGATGATAATATATATATTGAAAAGGTGACAGTTCCACAATTCATGGTCTACCACCACAAATTCGAAGACTGGACAATTCCTCACACTCGATATTGTGTCTTGCATGGTCTTAATTATATCTGTAGAGGACAGGTGTTCGAAGTGAACACTCCTATATGTGGATGGAAGGATAATATCGCCAGATATGAGAATCCTACCAGTCTTTCCCCATTCCAAGTTAAGGTTTGGAACCTACCACAAGAACAATTGGTTCCAGCAGGCAATGGAAAATATTGTGTAGCAACTAACAGACCATCTTATGTGCATGGAGATAAAGTTTGTCAAATTACAAGTCCAAATTTTTGTTTTTCTCCTACTCTCCTTTTTCAATTGGCACAACAACCATTTTTCCAGTACATAATCAAGAAAATGTTTCCATTATAAATATTTTTCTAACTCATCAGAATTTGCTTAATGGATTTGATAAATTCTCCCATTATATCCCTCTATTATCTTTGGATTTGCAAGACTTAGTGATCAGAAATGATTCTATCGTTATTTTCTCCTTCTCTCGTTTAAATCAATAATGCGATGCAGGGCTGAATTTTGAGCCCCGCATTGCATTATTTATTTTAACTGGAGGAGGGAGAAATAATGACAGGATCCCCGTGTCCACGATCGGGGACTCACATGATCTCCCTCTTGTAATTTTGATAATGGAAGCCCTCTCCACCACCCACCACCACTCCTATAACGTCAACAAGCACCCAGAGATTGAGTAACAGAGCTTAGAGTTTTAGCAATAGCACAATTAAAATTTTCAAAGCTCAAGTGGATTGCTCTAATTTCTTTAGCCCTAGAAGATCTCTGTGAAATTTGTAAGCCTGCATGTAATCACCAACTGCAGTTGGTTCAATAAAATATCTTCCATGCTTTCGCTCTCTCTCATACTCTGGGACCAACATGGCTACAACATTTTTCAAGGTCATACAACCCTAACTCCTGAGAGTTGAATGGCTGCACCACTGGACCACTATGCTAGCTCCCCTTATGCTGAGTAATTGCCATGGCATTCCATACATTACACAAATAAAAATGACCTGCTTTGGAGAAGGTCACAAAACTGAGGTCAGAGAAGCTAATTAACAATTCATTTCTCAGATAGCAGAGCGTTACTAATGAATGTCATTTAACATTTTCTTCATAATTGTGGGTCAATATGACCTGGCAGGGACACATGTGACTGAGTATGCTTACAAGCTTTGTGAAAGTGAGGTACACACGCAGTTCACTCCATATTTGCACTTCTACATAGGTCTGTGCCTCTGTTTTCTCCAGAAATCAAGCACTAGGCATTTGTAGTTCACCTTCAGTTTATCCTGCATGGCCTTCCAACTATCCCTGCTGGTTTAAAGGGCTCGAGCCAAACCACTAGACTGGCAGGGGAATCAAACTCACAAACTTGGATATCTGCACTCCATCACTTCAAGTCCCCCAATCCTAGCTCCTTCCATGACAGGAAGGCAATTCCTGATAACTTTCTCCTCCAAGATTCTCTGGTGGTTTATCCCTAACTAGATTCTGAGCTCAGACTTATATCATCAAAGCTTCTTGGTCACCTGATCTACAGAACCTTCCTCTCAATCAGTCTTCATTAACCCAAGTTGAGCTTCAAGTAATTAGGTCCATCAAGCAGGCAGGTCCCTGGACCAGGGACAATTGGAGTCCTCCGGCTCATCCCAATACAGAATGTGTTAGAAAAAAAAGTGACATCTCTGTGTTATATAAAATGTTAATATGATGAAAGTGCCTGATGGAGTTGATTTAACCTTTGTTCCTGAGTTCAGTAATGGATCTGTATCATTTGAACTGGATAATGGAGAAAACTTCAATGTATTTCCCAGGAAAATACATAACGAGCTATCTAACAAAACTAGACAAATATCTAAGGCAAATTTGTTTCAGATTCAGAACATAATGCAAGGTTAACTTCAAGGGCATGTTACTATTACAATTTATTTTATAAACAGTACCACCTATTTACTCTCTAAATAGCATATGTAACACGTATTTACAATTAAACATTTGCCTAGCCAGCAAATTAAGAAGATGCTGTCTGCAAATGTCACAGACTTTCATACAGAAAGCATACTAAGAATTCAGATGACTTCCAAGGACTAGCTACGTGGTCTGGAAGGTCAATGCCAATTGAGAAAGGAAAATCATTAGCAGCACTAGAAACATCCACCAAGAAACATTTCATTCCATTCCAAAATCTTAGAGAATAAAGTAAAACATATGGAAGAGCTGGAAGTCTTTGAAATAGGTACAAAAATGAGACTACACACTGTCAATTTTGGAGATTGTAACTGAAATACTAACATATGGACATGCACCAATCCACATGGTTAAAATTCTGAAATGAGACAATTATGCAAAGAAAACTTAAGAAATGGCAGCTAAGTCTTCAGAAGAAAATAATATTTCTTTTTGCAGAACCTTTATTTTGTAAAGTAAAATGAGAGGACCCATTATTTTATTAGTAATTTTTGAAATACCATATGGAGAATGCGGCTAAAATTCTGTAAAATGAAAAACACAAACAATAAAGGTTGACTTTGACAAGCTAAAAGTGGTATAGATAAATCTGTAGGGCCAAATTCTGCCCTGATTTAAACCACCTTTAGTTTGTTGAAGAATAAAATGCAGACTTTTAGGACACCTTGCACAACTTTTACAAATACAAAACTAACACAACATAAGATTTTGTCCATACATTTGCTTATTTATTTATTTTATTTATTTATTTTTCAGATTTATATCCCGCCCCCTCCTGCAATGCAGCTCGGTATGTATTTTAAATTATAATTACTGAACTGCCCAGTTTACATTTAAAGATGAATCTACAAAATTTTATGGAGAAGCTAAAATATTTGGCAAAATTCACCTAAATCTATCAGTCATGCCATTGCAGTGGTGAAAAAAAGGAAGAAGACGGGGGGAAAAAAGATATTCCCTCCATTCACTGACAGTGGGAAGTCAGATAAACAGGCTTACTGTTAGCCTATGAATTTCAAAATATTGTAATTTAACATATATTAAGCAGATCCATCTTGCAAAGTACAAGGTGCATACATTATATCTGAAGGACATTCATTTGCATTGCACTGAGGTTCCTAAAGGAGGTAGAAGGTAGCTATACACCTATAGAACAGGATATGCTGCTAATTGCATTTGGTTATCTTAAATTTCATCAAGAGAGGGAAAAGCAGCATAGAAATTGATCCCAAACTACTTGAAAGTTTGTTTACCAAAACCTTGTCTTCAGCATTATGTAGAATCTGATGTACAATGCTGAAGCTGCAAAGATATGCTCTCCATGTGGAATATAAATCAAGTAAAGAACTACACACAGCAGATACTTTTAGCAGGGCAGTAAAAAACAGATCAATAAAACCTGAAAGTGATATTGATGAATATGAAATTCATGCAGAGAAGCATATGCCTATTATCACTTCAAACTCAGCAGGATCTCAGTTGAAACACAAATAGGCCCTGTTTTGTGTAAACTGAAATTAGCCATTTTAGAAGGCTTGTTTTACAGACAGGTCAGATGGACCTTTAACTAAGGCCACAATGGCCATGTAAGAAACATAGGGTGCAGCCAGATGAGACAGACTAAGGAGGCTCCCACGCTTTAGGTAGCCTTACCTCTTCTTAGACAAATGAGCTACATGATGCAGTGGCTTGTGCGTCCAGGGCCTGCCAGATGTACTTCCTGTCCCAGGCGGGGTGAGCATATGACTGCTCCACAATGCAGCCTCAGAAAAATTCTGAGGATGCATTGCATAGCAGACTTACTCCAACTGGGGTAAGGCTACCCAGGGCAAGGCAACTTGTGTGATGGGGTGCACTTGCCCCGACACATGAGGTGCAATGCTGTGGGACCATGAGTGACTGGCACGCAGCCATGTCACGACTGGGTTTGCGTTCTCAGTCCAGTCAGGAAAGGGAGGCAGGGCAGGGCTGGGAGTCCACTTGGGTGGGCAGCATCTCGGCTCACCCCAGTGGTGGCTCTGACAGGAGCCAGCCCACCAGTTTCCCCTCAATCATCTGGACACCACCCCGCATGTGCCCCAGAGTGTGGTGGCAGTGATTATCACAGGGCCATGTGGGATCATGTGGCTGCACCAATATGGACTGTTGGCTCTAGCCATGACAAGAAATGCTCATTAAAACTCTCAGCCATCTTCAAGATATTTTGAATTGTAAGCAAAGAGCAAAAGATCTTTTGTTCTGAATTTGGATTAATGCATAGGAAATAGCTGTGATAGCACACAGTGACACATGTAATCACAAACAAAAGGGGCCATGTAAGGTCATTAAATCCCTGGGAAGATCATTCCAAAGGCAGGGAGGAGACATAGCTATTTCAATTAACTTCAATTATTTAACATACTGTTAATTAATTTCTACTCAAAATTATTCAACACAACAGCATAATAGTGCTTTACCAATGCACAGTATGCAATACTAGAGTTCGACGACTTAAAAAAACCTCAACCAGTTCTCAAACAATGCAACTCCAGAAATTTGCTATGAATTTTAAGGCTGTGATTCAGCTAATGGTAGCTGCACTGGTGGCAGGGACAACTGTGGTCTGGCACAGTTACAATTAATTCACCTGGGCCAGTCCCAGCAGTTAATGGGCTGGGGCAAGGGGAATGGAGAGGGAGGCCCACTTGGGAGTATGGGGGTGGGGGGAGGAGGAGTGGTCACAGAAGAAGGTTTGGTTGGGGAGGGAGGATTGGACTGTTGGGGATCACACTCGGATGTCTAGGGCAGGGGACTAACTGGTAGACGCTTGGGAAATGTTGCTCTGCTGATAGGAGAACCCAGAAGTTCCCCGGAAGGCCTAGAGCGTCTCTGACACCGGCAGCCACAGCCGGCACTGAGGCCGCCGGACCGCCCGCCGCCGCCGCACCCGGAGCTCCGCAAAGGTAAGAAAAGCACTTAACTTTAGTAGGGGTGATCCCTGGGGGGTTGGGGGGG
>QEPC01012098.1:169418-200261 GCA_003113815.1 Sphenodon punctatus | reverse complement strand
CAAGCATGGCCAGCAGCTCTGAATTAAAGCTTTCAGTCTGCAAGCTGAATAACACAAACTACCAGTTGTGGAAATTCAAAATAGAAATGCTCCTATCCAAAGATGACCAGTGGGAGGTGATCACCACAGACAGACCTGCAGCAAACCCTGAGGTATGGGACAGGAAGAACAGGCAGGAAAAGGCAACTATAAGCCTGCTAGTAAAAGATGACCAGTTAATCCACATAAGGGGTGAGGCCACAGCAAAGGGCATGTGGAAAGCACTGCAGAAGCTGCATGAAAGGACCAGCATGAACAGTAGGCTGTTTCTCCTAAGGAAACTGTACCAGATGAGACTTGGTAAAGGGAAGGAGATGCAGGGTCACATAAATTCAATGCTGAAAGTGGCAGCACAACTGCGAGGCATAGGTGAAGAGATAAAAGACAACCACATGGCGGCCTTACTTCTCTGCAGCCTGCCTGAATCATACAGCACCCTCATAAATGCCCTAGAGACAAGGCCTGAAGCAGAACTAACACTGGAATTTTTAAAAGGGAGACTCATGGATGAATTCTAGCACAGGAAAGAAATCATGCAAGATAATCAGGACCAGGATAAGGAAACTTCCCTGAGAATTGCAGATAACAGATTGTACAAGAAGGAAACTAGGGCACGTTTTCGGTGCAAGAAAGAAGGACACCTAAAGAAAGACTGCTCCATATGGAAGGCAGAACAACAAAAGCGATCTCCACAAGTGTCTAAGCAAAGGGCCAAGGCTACAACCAGTGACACAACCACAGAACAGTGGAGAGGATGTTTTAGAGCAACACAGACCAACTCATCACAGGACTGGTGTGTCGACTCTGGAGCCACAAGTCACATGACCAGCGACAAGAGTTTTTTCACGGTACTGGACCCAAGCAACAAAGAAGAGATATACCTCGCTGATGGAAGCAGTATCACTGTAGAAGGTATTGACGAAGGAATTCTAAGTTGTAACAAGCCACATGGAGGCACACTAGCAATACCAGTAAAGGCTGTGCTATATGTACCTGGCTTAGAGGGAGGACTCCTATCTGTTAAACGCCTAACAGAGAAAGGGCTCACTATAAAGTTCTGGGGTAATGAATGCACAATCCAGAAGGGGACAAGGGTCCTAGCCAGATCCTATGCAGATGGACACCTGTATCGCTTGAGTGCAACCAAGGAACAAACAGTTGAAATCAGCACAAGCTCAACTGAGATGCAGGAACAAACCCAATCACCTAAAGATGTTGAAACCAGAAGACTACCAGGGAAAATAAAGGCAAACAGCCCAACCACCTGTCCTACAAAGCAAGTACCGATAGACTGTCTGAGCCATCGACATGGAAAGATGTCTTACAAATGTCAGAAGGGGAACACAACAAATGGGTAAAGGCAGCAACAGAAGAAATAAAGTCCATGCACGAAAATCAAACCTGGACACTGTACCTTACCAATGGGCAGAAAGACCAAAAGATGTAAGTGGACATTTAAAATAAAATACAATGCCAAAGGCAAGGCAGAACAATACAAGGCCCGACTAGTCGCTAAAGGATACTCTCAAAAATATGGTGAAGATTATGATGAAACGTTTGCCCCAGTAGTCAAGTACAGCACAATCAGGACTCTATTGAGCATAGCAGCAGAGAAAGGAATGCAGGTTAAACATCTGGATGTGAAAATAGCATTCCTACATGGAGAACTAAAAGAAGACATCTACATGGAACAGCTACCAGGATTCAAAGACACCGAAAGACCAGACCTTGTATGCAAGTTGAAAACGAGCATATATGGACTCAAACAAGCGGCCAGAGCATGGAATACAAAAATAAACACAGTATTCACAAAGGAAAATTTCAGCAGAAGTAAAGTGGATCCTTGCTTATATTCAAAGAAACAGGATGGCAGATGGTTTTTCATATTAATTTACATTGATGACATATTGATATGCTATGAGCAAGAAGGGGTTGATTGGGGGTGAGTGGTGTGCAGTGGGGAGAACGTGCCAGGTGGGGACCCGGAGATCTGGCGTGCCCCAGGAGTTGCGCGGAATGAGGTCAGGGATTGCTGTAGCCCAACAAGCGCGGGACAATTGCCTCCACGTGAACTTGTCACATACCTGCCTGCGGAGGGCATGCCCGAGGAGGAGCTACCGTTAAGGGCTATTTCCTGCCATCCACCCCTCCGGCAGTGCCAGAGGTATGCGCCAGGGGCCGCGCACCTAAGGGCTGTGTGCGCGATGGCGCACCCTTGTGCACACAGCCTTAGGCACCAGCTGTGCACGGCCGGGAGGCTACTGCATTTTTCTATTGATCGATACCAGTCAGTATGGAACGTAAGAGACAACGGCAGTCAACCTCACCGATGCTGGTGGGAACTCCCCAAAACAAACACCTAAAGGTAGGGGATCCGAACTGCCATGCCCCCCCTAAGTTTGTCAAATCGTTTCCAGGTTTTGGGGGAACCTGGGAGTGCAGACCTAATTGCACATGCTTCCCCTATGGGGAATGGTTATGTGGGTACTGACTATGACTTTAGTGGGCAAAGGGATGATCAATTTAGCCCCCCATGTGATCAGTACACCGGACAGGACCTGAAATATCAGTGCCACTTGATTGCGAAGACAGTAGCTCTCTTGTTTAAGAATATTGTGGATATTGGAAGTACATTGATGGGGATGAAGGGGCAGTTGAATGTTTTGCTGGGGAAACTAGACCATATAAAACCAAGTTGCCTGTTACTAAAGGATGCTTCGAGTACTAATACTAAGCACGAGGAGTATAATATACGGGAAGTTGGGAAAAGGACTTTTCTCAGGCAAAAGTCTAGTGGGAGGTCTGATCTTTACAATAGATGGCCGCATGGTAAGAGTATAAGTGATACCGCAATTTGGGTGAAGATTAGACCCCTGAGTTCTGGGATTATGCCGAACTGGGATTCTATAGAGGAAATATCCAAAAATATTGCAGCTCTTACAGCCATCAAACAAAATAAAGTGGATGTGGTAGATTGGGAACCATTGAGTAGCACCAGGCACAGTAGATGCCTTAAGAACTTTTTCCTCACCTACTATTTGGTTAAAAGGCTATTCTTGGCAAGGAAGAATCTTAAACTGCATGGGGTATCAGTTGATCGAGCCTTTGTCCATAAGGAGGAAAATGGGGCAAAAGAAGGAGGTCAAAGCAATCCCAATAAGATCCCCATTACCAATCCAAAGTGCACCGTAGATTTGGGGCAGGATAGTGCCATCGTTCACCCTGCTCTATGCCTGAGCCAGGATGGGGAAGAGATGGAAGTAAATGCTGCAAAAGATTCCTCTAATCCCTTGATGGAGGATTTTACATCAAAGGATGATTCCCCCGCTGCAACTCAGGCAGGGGAAATGGGGCTGTTGAATTATGTAAACCTTTAGCTGATGAAATACAGGCGTATTTAGGGAATGATGGAATTGGGGTGCTCGCTCCGCTCTCATTACAGGCTTTGGAGAACCTCTCTATAATACAGCAGGATATTTTGATCCAAAAGTTGGATCGTATTAGGAAGGACTTACCTGCCTTAAGTTTAAATTATCAGGGAGATCACGGGCGAGTATTGGGGAATAACTATCACCCAGAGTACATAGTTGAGGCGTGGACAGCTGCTCGTTACCTCGAACAAAGCAAATTAGGCCAAGTTTCTCCCCCAAAATACTGTGGGCAGCAGGAAAAACAAGAGAATTTTCGGGACCTACATGGACTGGAATAATTTAGGAAGCAAGGTCCAAATGTGAGGGAGGAAACAGGGATCACATTAATATTACCACGGGATGAGCCAGCTGTAGGGGAGGAATATACCCCAGGAACTGAAACCATTGCTGGTGATAATCCATCGGAGACTTGGGAGGGGGTAATTAGGAGGTGACATATGGAGGACCCCCAGGAGCATCCGGTAGTAAATGGGCCGGGGGAACCAAAACAAGGGGGGAGAAGATATGGGAGACCGTCTGGTTTGTCCCTCCCGAGTGCCCAAGGTGGTGGGGATGCAGATGAGTGAACTGATATGGCCCCCTCTGCTTACGAGTTAGGGATCTTCCAGTGGGGTCAGCTAATTTAGGCCCTGCTGGAAAGGGGGGGAGGCAATGTGGGGTCTCATGTCATGTGATAACAGCCATGGTGAATACAATTAGGTGAAACTTCTCCCTACACTCAGTGTAGTGATCTTCCAGTGGGGTCAGCTAATTTAGGTATCACTATGCTCCCACAAGGGTTATGTTCACCAAAAATGTATTAAGGCACAATTGGGGAATAAATTGCATCACTGCAGCCATAGATATTGTATATCACACGACCTCATTATTCCTTGCACCTACGCAAAACCAAAGTGAGAGACTGATGATTAAACAGACTTCTAGCTAAGACATGAGTCAGGGTAAAAGAATATAGGAAAATGTCATGAGAAAAAATAGGTGCCAGAAGTTATTTGATAAAATTAAAACATTCAGCAATCTGAAATAAACTTGAGCTTGTGCCTACTGAACTATATTTTTCAAAGCGGACCTTGCTTTGGAAAGAAGTTCTGATTCCACTGCATTATGGGCAATATAATAGTGAATATCAATAATTTCTGATGCTCTCTCTATGCTTTAGGTTTAGCTTAGAGAAAATATTAAATATTAACAGAACTTTGCTCAAAACTTTTTAATATGTTTCAGTGCCATCTTCTAATAAATAAAAAATTGTGGAATTGTGAATGTTTGATAGCACTGTGCCTCAGGAGGCTAAATAGCCTAAATGTAACTAGAAAGAAATAGCAATGTGTTTCTTCAAATCTCCTGATGCTCAGCATTGTGATGCCTCCCTGTGGGTCATGTCACTCTTGCTTTCGCTAATACCACTAGACATTGGCTATTTTCTTATGTAACAGCTATTAGAGCTGCCATACATTGATTCTGCCTTTGATGAGAGCACTCACCATGGGCAGGATCTTGCCCAGGCACTGAACAAATGTGCTGGCAGCCAGGGCTGGGGAAAGGACAGGGGACATGGGTCTACCCAGCCCGCCCCCCCCCGCTGTTCAGTGCAGCCCTGCTTCCTCCCTGACGGGCAGGTGCAGCGGCCTATGAGGCTGCCGTACCCACCAGGAACTGCTCCAGCCACCAGATGGAGCTAGGTAGAGCAGGCCATCAGACGTGATGCCCACTTTACCATGGTCCAGGGTTGCCTTCCCCGCACCGTGGCAGGGATAACTCAGCGATATGTGGTGGCAGGGAGCCCAGTGCACATCCCAGAGTTAGCCCTGCCAAGGTCTGCGGTAATCTCTGCTCCCAACTGCAGCAAACATCTGCCAGGTGGGAGCAGACGTGACACTCCTATGGGTGGCCACACCGGAGTTAGCATGGCCCCCCATGGTAGCATCACATTTGAAAATACCCATTGATGAAGATCTTTTCTCCCCTCACACCTATTAGAAAAAAAATATCCTTGGATGAAGTTTTAGTTTTAAACTAATTTTCCTCCCACCCTTCTCTAATTAATTGAAAGTGAGGAAGGAGTACACAACGTTGACATATACCAATGACAGTGAGGTGGGAGTACTTACATACACCGTAATTTTTTTCTATGGATTTCTCTAGTCTGAATCCTCCCTTATTCTTATTTCTTCTGCATCTCTGAAAAACACTATATTGCTGTTATCCCTTATCCTGGCATTTCACTAATCCAAACAAAAAGCATTTCCCTCTAGGTGTCTGGATAAAGATGTTGCTACTGCACTAGTATTCATATAGTAGGGAGATTACTATTACTAGTAGCAGTAGCAGTATTAAGCATTAGGGATGGGTGAACAGATCGCGGTTCGGGTTTGGCCGTTCGGTTCAGCTGCTTTCGGATCGGCAGTTCGGTTAGTTCACCGGGTTCGGGTTCAGCCATTCGGGAAATGTTTTGTTATGGGTGTTTTTGTTGTTTTTTATATGGTTTTTTATTTGGTTTTATATGGGTTTTTTATTTAATGTTTTAATCTAATATTATATCTATCTATCTACACTAAATCTAACTGCTATTAACTATTCTAAATGCTATGAACTAAATGGATTATCTAATAAGTACACAGGCCTACTCCTACAAACACTAAAACTAAATCACTAACGCTATCTCTATCACTAAGCTAGCTCCTACAACTACTATCCCTAACCTATCTCTCTATCTCTCTATATCTATATCTCTCTATCTCTCTCTATATGGTATGGGGGGGGGGGGAATCACAAACACAAGGTTTCAGTTTAAGGTTTAAATTTCATTTCAGTACAAAACTGAAATGAAACTTAAAGCAATCTAATAATCCTACTCAATGCCTGCTGTTCAGGAACAGTGACTAGCTCAGAAGGTGTTGGGAAGGGGGGAGGCAGATAGTTTCATTTCTTGTAAGCCTCTCCACCCCTGGTGCCTGGAAGTCTGCTCCTCAGTGACTAGTACTACCCCTCCCTGTCACTTTCGACTTTCCAGTGAACCTTTTTTTGCCACCCGAACTCACCCGAACGCAATCCGAACTGACAGAACTGTTCGGTCATTTTGACGTTCGGAATTGAGTTCGATTCGGCCAGTTCGTGTTCGGATTTGTGTTCAGATTCGGTCATCTGAACAGGCCGAATTCGGGCCAAACTCCGAACCACGTTTGCCCATCCCTATTAAGCATTTATATAGCGCAAGCAATGTACCTGGCACTTTACAACTGTAAGAAAGACACGGTCCTTGCCCCAGAAGATTTACAATCTAAGATTAGGAACAGGGGCAGAAAACAAATTGAGAATGAGTTTGAGGGAGGAGGTAATATAGTTATGGTTACTATAGGAAAGGAACAAATATCCAACAGATGGCAGAAACCTGAGAAGCAACAGTCATAACAGGGAATATACAGGGTTTAGCATCTACCAACCCAAGAATTAGGCCTGCTAGCCAACTTGAAATACCTGCACTGCCCACAAATCCAAAATGCAGCCTTTTGTAGTTTAAGAAAAAGAATAACATTCTAAAGGGTGACTCTATGCAGTGTTCAGGTGAAGTAATTAAAACATGCAAGTATTTGGACTTGCGTCCACAGTTCACTTGACAGGGAAAAAAGAAAGAAAGAAAGAAAGAAAGAAAGAAAGAAAGAAAGAAAGAAAAACATGGCTCCAGGGCTGTTGAGGTTCTATCTGCAAAACAAAAAAAGTGGGAGCAGTCTGATGAGAACATGAAAAGAGCTGCATTTCTGCTGTTCAAACGAATATAATTTTTAAGACATATAAAGAACAATTTGAAATTAATTTGGGCTGAGAACCTGTTCCAGAAATTAAATGAGTCTTTTTAAAAAGGATAATGTCTTGTCAAAATTATGTATTTCATGATTAAAGCGATTCCACTAGAGAACAGGAGGCTGGTCAAAATTGTCCAAACTGTCTGAAAAGATGTAAAGGCTGGTCCCCGAAATTATACACTGGCAGGTCTTATTTCAGTTCCAAGAGAAGTGGTTGAGAAAATAAAGGATAGAGTTATAAAGGACAATTAAGCATGACAGAGAAACCCAGCCCAGGTTTGTGCAAAAGGAAAACTGTGTCTGGTGCCTACCCATCCAGGAGTGCCTTCTAAAATACAGCAGAATAGAACTGCAAAATATTTAGTCCTTTTAAAAAAAAATTAAAGACACAAATAAAAAATAAAGTCCAGAAATATAAGTTTTTAAGGACACCTACTATACTCAAGGAAATGTTAGATAGTTTTATCCATGGAATGATAACTAGTTATGAGATTAAAAATGAAAAATAAAATCAGCAGTCCAGAGCAAAGAAAGAGATTAAAATTGTGCCTTCCAGATGGCCTATGTAGAGACTGAGGGTAAGGAGAAGGGAATATGCATGTGACAAAGTTGAAAGAAAGGAACCTTTTCCTTCCCTGGGACCACTTTCAAAATTATATAATCTCCAAGGGACACGTAGGAACTGGGGGTGCAGATGCTCAGGAAGAGGAGGGTCCAGATCATTCATCTCTGCCTTGGATCTGTTCCCCATCCTTCTTTGCACACCCTCACATCTGCTCCCATACTCTGTGCCCAGTCTTTCAGGGCTTGGGGAATAGGAACTGAATCTAAAGTCACTAGCCACAGGCTGCATTTGGCCCCAAGCCCTTATGTTCCACATCCCTGCCTTAGAACTACAACTGAGCAAAACCTCAGTCCTTTTGCTTAACAAAGGCAAGGATGTCACATGCCTAGCACTTCAAAATGGAGAAAAGGGGATTAAGAATATGCAACTATGGGTGTTTTAAAACTAGCACTGCGGGGGGCGGGGTGTCTTTGGCCCCTGAGTAGTGCAAGTGCAGGATTCCCACACACACAATGTAGATGAGGAGCTCTTCAAACAAGCAGCTCCCAGCATGGTCACCTTGTCCACAGAGGCAGCCATGCTAATCCACATGGGGCACTCCAGGTTTTTCAGGAGTGCTCATGCATGGCCATGAGTAGTCGCTGTGTACATCATGGGAGCGTGACTCCCCACATATCACTGTCACATGAGTAGGTGGACGGATGGATGAGTCTCATTTTAAAACACCCTATCATTTCCATCTGAACTGCCCCCTCACTAAGGAGGACAATACTGCACGCTTTCAGAAGATATTTTCAAAGTTATCCTCTCCTTACACATCTGCTCTTACTGTCATGCATGATGTCACTTGGAGTTGCATCTAGGATGGTTAGCTTCCACTCAAACCTCATTGTCACTACTGACTTGTCACATTCCAGACTCAATACCAAGATAAACAAGAGTGTCAGTGCTTATAGTCAAGTTTTTACCATAAAACAAACCTGTTCTTCAAAACTACTGAGTGTATTTGCAAACTCTAGAAGGACTCAAAAAAGCTAAGAAAACTGGGCAACTTGATGGCAGCTGTAAACTTAAAGCACACACCTCTCCCTTCTGAAGCGCTTGATCCCATCTGTTACAATCAGTAGAGTATTCTTTAATCTTTACACACTTACTTACATGTACATAAAGTGAATTTGATTTGCATTGTTCCTCTGTTTGTCCCCTCTGCATTCAGCACGGCGGGGGTTTGGTGGTGCCCCCCCTCATAAGAAGAAGGTAAGGCCAGGGGTGGTGAGGCAGCGGGGCTGCCAGGAGTTTGGGGAGGGATGGAGCAGTTGCCTGGCAACCGAGGACAGGCACCCGGGACTCTCGCGAGNAGCAGTTGCCTGGCAACCGAGGACAGGCACCCGGGACCCTCACTTGTGGCTGGATGCGGAGCAGGGAAGGACATGCACCCACCCACCCACCCCCTTTTCATTGTACCACTCCGAGCGATACTGGTCGCCAATTGGGACTTGAAAGGAATTGTCCCGAGCCCAACTGGCTAAATAGCAGTGAGGGGGTTTTCGCCTTTCCCGGAGTGACTTTGCTGATTCGACTTAAGGGGTGAGGGCACAAATTTACTGGTGGTAGGCTGTAATCGTCGCACTCTTTGGCGGTGGGCTGAGTTAAGGTCAGATGTTTAATAAATTGTTTAATAAATTTAAGTATAGCATAACATGATTAGGAACATCTTAAGAGATGAGCAAGGCCATGCATAGCCACACAGTGTGGCCCACTGTATGGTCAGCACAAGGGTGAGAGGTGAACGGCTGAACCCGCTGGGCGGACCATGTGCCAAACAGGTGGTTACAGTTTTATTACACTTGTTGGTTAACCCCCCAATCCGTGGGTTATCCATGGAAAGGTACGAACAACCCGCTCCGGCCCGGGGAAACCCGGTGATCGGGGCAGGCTGTAAGTTAAAGAAGAAGTTTACAAGGTAGGGCACAGGAGGATTCCCCTCAGGCTTAACCTGAGAACGTGGGGAAGAAGGGCGCCAGGTGGACAGGCCCGGTAGGGGGAGGTGGGAACCTCCTGTGGTTGGGTAAACAGTTAGGGACAGTAAGAAAAGAGAGGAGTCCAGTTCAAAGGACGAAGTGGGAGGGGTACCCCTTCCCCCTTTTTTGGAAATCATTAATAAAGAGTGCGGCCGTTAAATCCTACGGAGGTGTCTCGTCTTCTTTGGGGGTGCGTCGACAATCACAGTATTTGTGATTGCAAAATATTTGCAACCACAAATACAACCACAGATTTTGACAGATCTATAGTGCAGAGATGGAGTTTTGGTACCTAGGAAAGCACGTGTGTTTTTAGGTTAGATTTTATGTTATAAAGACGACAGTTAAAATTTTTGTTCATGCATGCAGAATATTTATGTTTCCCACCATTTTGAGAAAAAGGTGATTTTTATGTTTGAGGAAGGAAAATAAAATACTTAATTCTCTGCTCTAGCAAACCTTGACAACAATTACTTTCCACTTCTGCATCCCAATGTTACTATCTGCATCCACAATCAACAGAAGAAGAATATTTTAGTTTGATGTTTGTGCTCTACTAACCATTACTAGAACAGTTGTCACTGTTGACATTTAAGCACACTCTTAATATTCACTGGGCATTTTTAGACACAGCTTAAAGTGCTGGTCTTTCAATGTTCTCTGTCTACAACTCCACAAGTAAGTTCTGGATGCATTCTTCACACAAACACTGCCCTGAGGCAGCCTAAAGTAGCCGAAGCTGTAGATGTGAGGGGCTGCCATGGAAACCAAGTGACCGCAGCTGCCTGGAGCAAAGCAGTCTACCAGGAGAACCTTTTTCACACAAAAGTTCTGGGAGACGTTCTATGTAGAAGTGAAAAGAGCCAGATGTTTAAGATCTGGGTGAGTGATTTAGACACACAAAGTTCAGGATGTAACAGAAAACATGTAGGAGAAATGTATGTGTTAAAACACCCACTGAAAGGATAGCACAGATTTACTGCATCAATCTGTCTGCAGATTCAAAGACAACTGTGTAACAGTTTATACTCATTAAATATTTAGAGTTTTCTTTCCACCACCATAATGGGCTAGAGATCCTTTATTTTGATGAAATGATATTCTAGATCACAAGCAAATGGCAAATTGGAATGGAATTATCATTGTGGAGTAACTTATGCTTCACATGCATAAATCAATCAAACAACTTTATTTTGTCAACCATAGGTTTCAATAAATCTCACAAAAAACATGCATAATAACTTTATGCTGTATGCCAGATCCTAACAACACTAGTAGAAGTTAAAAATCAACAAATTTAAAGGTCACAGAATCTTCAAACAATTTTAAATTGACCTATGAAATACATTGCAACAAGATATTAGTGAAGCTACAAGCTTAGTGAAATTCAGAAGTAGATAAGACATTGAGTGTTTTTACTAGGGATGGGACTATCGGTATCGGACAAATCCGATAATACCGATAATGTTGGTATCGGTATATCGGTTTTTTAACATTGCTGATTTTTTTGATCTTTAACACTGTGGACCGGAGTGGGTTGTTCGTACCTACCCCCCGATAAATCTGATATCGGATGAATCCGATAGTGAGAAAACCGGTAACTGATAATCCGCCTGGAGTCCCACCCCTAGTTTTTACACACTCCATCTTTCTCCTGGACATTTTTAAGTCCAGATTGTGCGGGTGGGGGACACTCACCCCCGACCCCCTCTCCAATATTAGGGACTTGCAAGTCTGGGTCTCAAAACATGCAGGAGTTGACCAGCGCTGCTGTTTACAATGGTACCTAGGCAACTTCTGGGGCGGGAGGTGAGCATCTAATACCCACACACCCCACAGAAGTTTGCAGAATCTGGACTCTGAAGTGCGGGAGAAAGCCGGAGCATGTAAAAATGCCCATTTATGCATATATGAAGAGGAAAGAAAGAAAACTCCTCTCTGTCATGTCTGCATGGATGTTTCATCATCAACTCAAACTTAATATGGCCAAAACTGATTTGCTCGTCTTCCCCCCCAAAACGCTCCTCTCTCTCTTCTGTCAAAATTTCCAGTGATGGGATAATGATCCAGCCTATCCCTCGAGCACGTAGCCTGGCTTCAACTTGACTCCTCCCTCTCCTTTAAACTTCAGATCAAATAGGTTGCTAAATCCGGTCATCTATCCCTGCACAACGTTGCTAAGATCTGGCCTTTCTTTACTGTTTCCACTGTTAAAACCTTAGTCAATGCTCTGGTTATCTCTCACTTTGACTACTGCAACCTCCTCCTTCTCACTGGACTACCCTGCTCTCACCTTGCCCCCCCCCACTCTGTTTAAAACTCTGTGCCAAGATCATCCACCTCGCCCACCACTTTAATCATGAGCAGCCCCTCCTCTTCTTCCTCCATTGGCTTCCTCTACCTGAACACATTCAGCACATGGGCCTTGTCCTTACCTACAAAGCTCTTTATGGCCTTGCCCCCTGCTATCTCTCTGAACTCATTTTCTGCTACACACCTGTCCAAAACCTCTACTCCTCCTCTGCCACCCAGCCTTGACTGCTCAAAATTGCCCTACTCCTCAAAATGTATTTGCTGCTTCTCCCTTACTGGCTCCCATGCCTGGAACTCTCTCCTTGAATACATTAAATGTGATCTCTCCCTTGCAACCTTCAAGTCGCTCCTGAAAAAATACCTCTTCTTTGGAGCATAAACTGAAAGTAAGGAGCAAGAAATATATACCCCCCATTTGGTATATCATTGCAAAATTGAATGCTAAAGGGAGATTTTTAGACCTTACCTGTAAGAAGTTGATGAAAATAGAAGCAGGGCATTTGCAGAGATTCATGCGACCCAGAAACCTACCGGCTTTCCCACTATTTTTTCAGTTCCATTATTTTTTGCAAATTGAATAGGACTGCCACAGGAAAATTCCAAGTCACATGTGTTCCCAGTGCGCACGCCCAGGGATTGTGGAGATAAAAACTTGCTGGCTAAGTGTCAGGGAAGTGCCAGAAATTGCCATAAAAGTGCTGTAAAACTGCCATAAAATTCCCAGAAAGTAACAAGAAAGTCTCAGAAAGTAACAACAAAGTCCTGGGAAGTGATGAAAATGATGAAAAAGTCTGGGAAAGTGACACAGATTATGGGGGGTGGAGAATGGCAGAACCGCAGAATCACTGGAAACTGATGAAACACGAACAGAAATTCGCAAGCACTCTTGAGAGATTGGTATTTCTCTTCGGAATGGGAACACTTGCTCTCGCCTCAGCCCTAGTTGAAAACCTTACAACCCACTTAAGTCAGTGCTCAGTATTTAGTAGGATCAAACTTAACTTGTGGTTTGAAAGATTAAAAATTCTATTGTGGGATAACAATAGGAATTACAACCAATGGGAGAGATCCTCTACTTTCCAAATGTTTGCATCATGTTTTGAAATGTTTCAAGATGTTCATGCTTTTTAATAAAGACACATAGTAAGTTTTTATTTTATTTAGTTAGTTATTTAAATTGATGCTGCACTTCCTAAAGGCTCAAGATGGTTTACAGAACATAAATACAACCCCCCCAAATCCTACCACAACCCCCAAGCACCCAATACTATCACCCCCCAAATCCATCCAAGTTCCCTATCCCAGCCCACCAAATGCCTTTCCAAATAAAAATGTCTCTGGAAAACACCCAGACCCGGGCTCAAATGAACCTCCAGGCGGAGGGAATTCCAAAGTATCAAGACAGCAACTAAGGCCGTTTTTAGACGAACGCGGCGGTGCCCGCGCTTGTTTTCAAAAGAGTCTGCAGCCCGTTCCACACGTGACGCTGCCACTGAATACGCGCATGCGCAGGCGATGCGCTTCCATTTCCGGCCACGTATGACCAGCCTCGATCACCGACCCGGTCAGTTCGTGGCCGGAAATGGATGCGCATCGCCCGCGCATTCACGTATTCGGCAGCAGCATCACGTGTGGAACGGACTGCCGGCTCTTTTGAGAAACAAGTGTGGCCGCCACCGTGCTCATCTGAAAACAGCCTAAGAACGCCTTCCTGTAGTCCCATGTCGTATGAACATGGCTAATAGATGGTACCCACAGGGAGGTGCTCCTGGCAGATAACAGGGGCCACAATGGGGGCATGGAAGAACTGGTGGTCTTTCAGGTATGTGGGCCCAGACCATTTAGGGTCAAAACCAGCACCTTGAATTGTGCCCGGAAAGCTATAGGGCACCAGTGCAGACTTCACAGTACCAGTGTAATGTGCTCCTGGCAACTCATCCCCAAAAGGAATTGTGCCCCTGCATTCTGCACCAGCTGCAGCTTCCGAACAGTCTCAAGGAAAACCCCATGTAAAGTGTGTTGTAGAAATCCAGCCTTGAGGTGATGAAAGCATGGATGCCAGTGGCCAGATCCAAATAAGAAAGAAAAGGCCACAGCCTCCTCACCAGATGAAGCTGGTGAAAAGTGCTTCTGGCCACCGCTGCTACCTGACAATCCAGGCACAGCAAGGGGTCCAGAAGCACTCCAAGGCTGCAAACCTAACTGACCAAAGGGGCCAAAATCCATCAATAACAGGTCACAAGACTGGACAATCACCACCACCTCGGTCTTGTCTGGATTCAGCCTCAATTGGCTCACCCACATCCAGTCCCCAATGCTCTAAAAAGAATGAACTATTTATTTCCTTGCACTACAATATTTTTAAAAGCCATGCAAGCGAGAGCAAGTGGTAATTACTATTTTATGCAACACACAAAAAGATGGTACATTTTATGGTACAATACTCTGCTCATTTTTCTGGGTGCAACTAAAAGGTTTTTTAACAGAATTATGCTAGCACTTTTCTCCCCAGCTCCATCTTACAGAAAGTAAAAAATACTCTCTATCTTTAATTATTTAATCAGGAAGCACTTTGAAAAGAATTCTTTGAAAATTTTCATAGTTCTGCTTGATATAATGGGTTGGTCAAAATATTCATTATTATTATTAATAATGTATATATCCCTGTTCCTCTCTCAAAGGACTCAGAACGGCTACAGCAACAACAAAATCACACAAAAATAACAATAAAATAAATAAATAAATAATAATACACAACAGCTACACTTAAAAAAGGTTAAAAAAATAAAAAATAAAACTGCAATCTTCTCTTCCACCCTCTCCTGGAAAACCCTTCTCACAATGCCCTCCCTATCACAGAGGGTTTACACAGCTGTTAACCCCCCATGCAACCAACCCCCTCTCACAGAGGAGCCAGCACAATACCTTACACACCCACCCACTGCAACCAACCCCTCCCTCTCACAGAAGGGTCACCAAATAAACCTCCCCTCTACCCACCAAACCCCCTAATAGTCCCCCCAATACAGAGGATTCAAATACACTCCACTCCCCCACACTTCCTCCTCACCCCTTCAAAGCATGAACAGCATCTGTTGTCTCCAGTGCCTACGATGTCTGGCCCACGCCTTAGATACTGCCAAGCCCCCAGACAATGGTCAGTGCCCTTTGGCACTGCCCGCAGGCAGTCGCCTACCGCTCCTAGCGCCTTCTTGTACCTGGGAAAGGTGGAGGAAATTTGTATGCAAATACTTTAATTCATGCATAGAGATTTATCTGAGACTTTAAAAAAAACATACCCAAATGTTTTCTTCTTGACGATATTGCTTCCAGTTCCTTCCACTATCACTGAACATCAGGAGGTAGCTTGTTACCCAGTCTGAACTCCCATATCCACCTTGGGTAGCAACAGCAGTGATCTCAGTTCTCTCACCAAGATCAATCTGCAGCCATTGGTATTTGTTTGACACAAGTGGAGTCCAACCACCAGCACCTTTAATGGGCAAAGAGAAAGAAAGTAATGAATTCAACACACATGTAAACAACAAGCCTGTGTATAAAATAAAAATCCACCCAAGAATACTGTCTGTTGTTTCCCCCCTTAATCTCAACATGATTCTTAAGAAGGATTCTTATGATCATTTTGTTGAGATCTTCACTATTCAAAAATTTGCTTAAAAGCAACTGGACAAGTTCACAAGAAAAAATCAACAGCTATGCTAGCATATGTCTCAATTATACAAATATTAGATCACAGTATGGTTGTATAACCATTTTATTGGATGGTTGGATGATAAGGGCTAGATTTTCACATGTGCCTATGTCATGCTCTTAAGAGGAGCTAGAGGGGAAGCATCAAAGAGCACGTCAAAGCTGTATCCAGTCTCGATAAAGCATAGAACAAACAGTTGGGCTTTCTAATTTGTACCACTTGCAGGATTTAAAAAAAAAAAAAAGAAGGCCTGCATGCCAATGGAAGATAAATTAAGTGAAGGTTCAATATGCCCTCTCTATCAGTCTGACAGTAGGCATCTTTGTTGGAGTAGGATGAAATTGCAGGTCCAGGACCTTACCTGACAGTCACACCAAAGCAAAACAGTTCTCTTCTGATAACTTTCATTCCTCTTCGTACCTCACTGGTACAGAAGGGCTATAACCGTGTTAAGAAGCCAGCTCAAAAAGTCCTCCTAATCAGCCACTATTAGTGATATGCTGCAGCTCTATATTTAGGGTAAGTAGCACTCTCTCTTAAAATAACAAAAAAATCTACTTTTTATAAAATAAATATTTATCCTATCAGTGTGAAATTTTGCAGGGAGTGTTGCTTGGGTGAGGGATAAGAACAGTCCAAATTTCAGATAAATCAATGAAAAAAAAGACAACATGAATTTGGAAGGCAGAACTGTGTTTTCTAGGGTTTGAGACCTCATTTTGATGACAGGCAAAAGTGTGTTTAAAATTATTCATCTGGGGGTGTACAGGTGTTAGAAAATTCAAGTGTGTATTTGTAATAGGGTGGCTTTCCCGGCCAGGAAGCCTCTTAGGCACACGGCCTGGCCAGGAAGTCTCTTAACCACAAGGTAAGGGGAGCGTGCTCAGTAGGCCCAAAGTGCACTGAGCATGCTCAAGGCCTATAAAGGCCTGGAGCTCAGTTGAGAAAGGGTGACCTAGGAGAAGGAGCTCCCTACCAGAGCTCCCTTCTCCTCCGGACTGGGGCTATCCCAACACGGAACTCCCCAGAACCCGGACCTGCACAGTCTACGGAGAGATCCAGAGACAGAGTAGGTCAGGTGGACTGGGTTAATCAAGGCCACCCGGAGGTCCCAGTATATCGGGGTGTTGCCTCCTTGGGGCCCGGATGCCCTGTAGAAAAGACTGGTCTACGAACCCTTTAGGGCTTAAGCCCTAGACCTACGCTATTTGGTGGCATATGCCTTGGCTTTAAGGGGAGGTTGAAGGCCAAGGGTGGGGGCCCCTAAGGGGTACCCCACATAGCGTGTCCCTCTTAGAAGAGGGAGAAGATTGTAGCTGGGGGCTGCTAATTCCAGAGTACTATCCCGTGCCCCGTGCGGCCTTGGGAGATAACCCCCCTGCTACAGTATTGTATTGATCTTGTGAGTTTACATTTTGTAAAAAGGCCATGTAACTTTTTAAGTTAAAATGTTTTGAACTTCCCATGTTATCCAATGGAGAGAGAGAAGTTCTTAAGTTATGTCAGGATTTCCGAAGTTTGACAGAAAGTGGTGAACATTGGGACCTGGCCAGCAGGTGGTAGAGAAGATGGTGGCCCTATCCCAGACCCCAGAAGCTTAAAATGAAAGAGGTGGGGGGCCTCAGGCAGAAGCAACTGCACACCATGTAATGTTACTTATGTGCTGCTTCTGTATGATCGTAAGTTCACTATGTAAATTTCCCTTATTTGGCCTTTTTTGGCTTTTGTAACCTGTGTTTTGATTGGTGTATTTCAAGGGTTAGCCCTTGTTTTCTGCATTCTGATGCTGGAAACTGTCAACTGTATTGTCTAAAAATACCAATACCCAAAACTAACTAAAAATACTGATCAAGCCATTGATAGCAAGAAAATACCGATGAACAGTTGCAAGCTCTCCCAAAAGGTAGATATTTCCGAATGGTATGTGTAGGCATAAAGGACTTGCACATAGATGTATGGGATCGACTCTCCCCCCCCCGCCCCCCAGGGCTTTGCATCCTGTTGAGTGGCTTGGCCTTTTCCCAAAAGAGGTCCCCCCACTGTCCCTGTCAGGGAAGTTCCTCGAGAAAAGCCCAAGCCCCTTTTCAAAGTCCTGCATGAAGGGAGAAAACAAGGATCTGTATGTACTTCTAGCCAGGACTGGGGGCAGCGAGGTTTATGTTCATGTTTTTGTTTATTCAAAATTTCCCCACCCCCCCCTGCCAAATAGTAGCTTGGGGCATTGTCCAAAATACATATAAAAACAATCAATCATCAAACAATCGATGCCTGATGAAAACCCACTAACTCCCCCTCCTCCCCCAAAGAAACAACCCCCACCCACTACCCATCTCCCTCACCAAATGCCTGGTGAAACAGCCAGTTCTTACTTGTCTGTGGAAGGAGGTGAAATCCAGAGAGTGGTGAATCTCCACTGGGAGGGAGTTCCACAGTTGTGGTGCTGCCACAGAGACAGGCCACTCAAACATCACCGCTTGGAAGACTTGGGGGACCTCCAAGAGGTCCTCCAATCCAGGACATGAGGGGTAAGGTGGTCCCACAGGTATGCGGGGCCCAGGTCATATATAACTTTAAAGGTAATAACCAATACCTTGAAACAGACCCAGAAGTCTATAGGCAGCCAGTGCAGAGTAGGAAGCACCAGTGTTATGTGCTCTCACTGGCCCAGGCCCACCAAGAGGCAGCCCAAGCCTACCACATTTTGCACCAGCTGCAGTCTCTGGGTCATTACCAAGGGTAGCCCCATGTAGAGTGTGTTGCAGTAGTCCAATCTCAAGGTTGAATGCATGAGTGATGGTTCCAGGACACCGGATCGGAGCCTGAGATATATGGCTGAAGACGACGAACCAGATGTAACTTACAAAAAGCACTCCTCGCCACAGCTGCCACCTGGGCATCCAGGTGGAGCTGAGCGTCAAGAAGTACTCCCCAACTCCAAATCTGAGGGACCAAGGAGGGACACATCCAATCAATGATTGGGTGTGAATGATTGAGGTGTGGGGACCAGTGTGTATATGGGTAACAGCAGCCAGGGTGTATATGGGGGAACAAGGATCAGAGTCAGCACCATGTTTATGGGGAGGTGACACCCAGGTGCAGAAAGGAGGCACACATGAGTTGACCAGAACGTACTGTAACGTACTTGAGGGCAGCTAGGGATCTCCTCCCCACCACCCCACCTCCACCCCCACCCAGGACTTGGCAAGCCACTAAGTGTGGCTTGGACTTTTCCCAAGGGACTGCCCTGACAGGAGGTGTAGGGAACCCAGCTCTCAGTTGTTTGCAAAGTCCTGAGTAACAGAGAAAGAGCAGATCCCTGCTCTTTTTTCTGGCACAGGGCTTTGCAAAGCAAAGAACATACAGCCTTTGCAAACAACCTTTGTAACTGACACATCCCGTCCCTGGTGCTCAGAGGGAGCCGGACCCCAGCACTCCTGAGCCAGTTCTTCTTAGCTACAAAGGCCTTCAAATTCTCAGTGAGAAGGCAGCAAGAAGCTGCCATTTTTCAGCTTGTTCCCCAGAATGTGCTGAGAAACACGTTTGTCACTGAGGAACTCAAAAACACCCAGATTTCAGTCCTACTTATAACTTGGGCTCCATACCCCCACACTTTGCCTTGGTCTTTCAGCCCCAATCTTGTTCCTCTTCTGGTTGGGGGCAGCACAGAAGTTGATGACAAAAGAGGGTTAGGGACCAGCTTCCTGTCCCTCATCCCCTCCCTAACCCTCTATATGCTTTTATTTGGGTTGGGGAGAATGGGACCGCTGAGTACTGGGGAACTGTAAGGGGAGGGGGGGGGAGAGAATGTTGATAGATGTGGGATGTGTACAGGGAGACAAGACTATTTAGGGATGGGACTATTGGTATTGGATTAATCCGATAATACCGATAATATCTATCAGCATATCGTTTTTTTTAACATTGCTGATTTTCCGGATCTTTAACATTGTGGCCATTTTTAAAATGGCCGCAATGTTAAAGATCTGAAAAATTGCCAATGTTAAAAACCCGATATGCCGATACCGATAAATCCGATACAGATAAAACCGGTAACCAATAATTTGTCGATAGTCCCAGTCCATTGTCTATATAGGGGGAAGGTCTATATAGGGAAGGTCTATATAGAGGAAAGAAGGTTGAGGGTCTATATAGAGGAAAGAAGGTGTCGAGGGTGGTGAATGCGTCCTTGCAGCAGGGGAGATTGTCGCCCTGCCTCAAGTAGGCTGTGGTGCACCCCCTGCTGAAAAAACCATCTCTGGACGTGGATGCGCTCGCCAGTTACCGGCCTGTCTCTAACCTTCCCTTTTTAGGGAAGGTTATTGAGCGGGCGGTGGCGGCACTCCAGCTCCAGGTGTATCTGGACGGCATCGGTTTTCTAGACCCTTTTCAATCTGGGTTCCGCCCTGGCTACGGCACTGAGACGGCGTTGGTGGCCTTGGTTGTCGACCTCTGCCGGGAGATGGATGCAGGATGTTCAACATTTTTTATCCTGCTAGATCTCTCGGCCGCTTTTGACACCGTAGACCATGGGCTACTATTGAGGCGGCTGCGTGACCTGGGGGGTCTGGACGGAACCGTTCTTGAATGGTTCCATTCATTCCTCTCAGGGAGAAGTCAGCAGATGGTTTTGGGGGAGGAGACATCGTGCCCCCACGCCTTATCGTGTGGCGTTCAGCAGGGTTCTATTCTGTCCCCGTTATTATTTAACGTATATATGCAGCCCTTGTGGGAGGTCGTGAGAGGGTTCGGGGTGTGGTGTCACCAGTATGCTGATGATACTCGGCTGTACCTCTCCTTTTCAACTGACCCAGACCCTGCTGTCTCGTTGCTATCCCAATGCTTGGAGGCCGTGGCAGAATGGATGCGGCTCAGCAGACTGAAGCTCAACCCCGATAAGATGGAGGTGATGTTGGTGGGGAGAGTGAGGGAGGTAGTGGCCCCTCTGGTTGGGGGGGTTCGCCTTCCTATAGCTCAGCAGGTTTGGAGTCTGGGGGTGATATTGGAAGCAGCAGGTGGAGGCAGTCGCTAAGGCTGCCTTTCACCAGCTATATCTGGTTCGTAGGCTGCGTCCGTTCGTCTCCGGCCCGGACCTGGCCACCCTCATCCATGCCTTCGTCACCTCGAGGCTGGACTATTGTAACGCGCTCTACATGGGGCTTCCCTAGTTCCTGGTCTGGAGGCTGCAGCTGGTGCAGAATGCGGCGGCTTGCCTCCTTACAGGGACGGGCCGTCGGGAGCATATTACACCTGTGCTCCGAGTTCTGCACTAGCTGCCGATAGCGTGCCGAGCCAGGTTCAAGGTGTTGGTGTTGATCTATAAAGCCCTCTATGGTCTGGGCCCTTCATACCTCAGGGACCGCCTCGCCCTCCGTGCCCCAGGGCAGCTTCTGCGGTCTGCCGGCGGTGCCTTCTTGGAGGTCCCCCGTGTTAAGCGGCGGGCCACAATGGAGAGGGCATTCTCGGTGACCGTGCCATGCCTCTGGAACTCCCTTCCGGAGGAAGCTCGCCTGGCCCCAAGCCTGTTGACATTCTGGAGATGTTGTAAAACCTGGCTGTTTGCCCAGGCCTTTGGGGAGGGTAGAAGGGTGGGGTGAGGGGTTTTATCTCCCCCACCTAACTTATAATCTATATATTGTTAGCCCTGTTTTAAATACTTTTATATTGTATTGAGTGTTTTAAATTGTTTTTATTGTATTTTATTGTTGTAAGCCGCCCCGGGCTGCATGGCAGGAGGGGCGGGATATAAATGTATTAAATAAATATTGATGGGTATGGGATGTGTACAGCAATCCACAATTGCAATGCAAACCTCCAGTAGTATGTGTCGTGGCAGACATTACTGGAGGCATTAAAGTGTGGGGAGAAGCGTATGGGCAACAAGCAGATAGATGCTGGGAGGGTGTATATCGGGAGGACAAGGCTAAGAGTCAGCCAGATGTGAAGAGCACTGAGTTTATGGGGAGGGAACAGCCAGATGCTGCAGGGGGGCATATATGGGTGAACAAGGCTGAGAGATGGGTGATGTGTACTCAGGGATAAGGTTTAGATGACAGCTGCTACCTGAGAAGGGAGCTATAATTAAAGGAGAAATTGTGGCAAAGTGGAGACAGGGGTCAAGTCCATAATAGTGGGGCCTGGAGAAACTTGCTGTCCCCACCTTTAGTGTTGCACCCAACATGGAGAGGAAGAGGATTGGGGCTGAAAGACCAAGACAAAGTGTGGGTGCATGGAGCTTAAATTGTAAGCAAGCACAATATGTGACTGTGCAATGTCTTTACTGCTTACATGACGCACAAGTTACGGCTGGAGCCTTAACTTTAAAAGTTTCCATGCTTTTTTGAGGACAAGTGAATCCGTAAGTGCCTTATCTCCTCTCTTAAATTGAAAGGTTTTTTGATCACCGATTTACGTGCTTAATAAGCTTGCTCAAGTGGCTACCAATAATACCTTGGTTCAAAGAAACTCAGAATTCATTTGTCAAATGTTTGGGCTAATGAGGAGGCTATTGAGGAAGAATGAGGAGAAGTGATTGTGGTCATTCTTCCACGAATATCCACAGTACATAACACAAGCACATTTTTATAAAAGAAATTATATGGTTTTACAGTTTCTCACATTATTCCCTAAGTGACGGTTATCAATTCCATCAAAGAGAGACAATATATAAAGTCTTAGGGAGTTTGAATCAGGAGTCAGCAAGTTGGGGGTGGGGGGGAAGCATTTATATTGTATTTTGTGAAAATGATAATCAAAAGACAGTCTGTAAAAGGGGCTTCCTGGGAACACTTTAAAACGAAAAGATGTAATTGCATCATTTTTGTCTCACTGCTCTGTAATTAAGATTAAAGATGCAATTCAAATGGCAGTAACTTCAAAGTACATAAGCTTTTTTCAGAAACATGGAACATTTTTATTGTAATCACACAGAAACATTTAGAAACCTTGTCATTACCACTTGTCACTGTCAATATGCTAGTTTGTTACTGGATGATGACTTGGAAAAAAATCATGAATCACTCAGGAGGCAGATTTCCACCAATATTGTTAAAGATAATGGGCACTTGTATCGATTCACTTTGCTGTAACAAAGCTGGTCATGCTTTTGATTAATATTGCATTTATAAATAGTTTATATAGGATTACTGAATAATTAATAGACATTAAACTGTTAAAAATTGTCTTAGTCCAATGAATTGCTCTGATTCCTATAACCAACATGTGGCAGGGCCCTCAAATCTGGGCATTGGGGAATTAGCCTGGACACTGCCACAGGACTCAGGGTGTCAGCAGCACCCTTTTTAGTACCCTCTGGTACCCTAAATTTGGTCCCGGCCTCCACTTTGCCCCTTTTAGCCGGGCCTAAAACCCACCAGTGAAGGCTTGTCCCAGCCTAAGGATGGGTCTTTCCAAATAAAGTTAAAATTATAACAACAGTCCAACAAAGAGCAATCACACCTTCATGTGTTGTGAGTCCTCTCCAGTAAGGCCTACTCTTCTTTAACAGTCAAGGTCTGGAGTAGTTTTTCAAGCCTCCCTTTGGGCCAGCTGCGGGCTTCCTTGCCTGGGCAGACTGGAGCCTGTCGAAGAGATTCTTGCTCTGGCTCTGACTCCAGCTAACTACCATGTTAAACTCCTTAGCCTTCCTTTATATAGGCCTAGTTCATGGCTCCTACTGGCTTCTTAAAGGGCCAGAGTCCCTTTCCCCTTAGCAACTGCCTTAGCCATTCTTTCTAAAGGCAGTTTATGGCAGCACTCTGCCACACATAAATAATACCAGTAACACTGCCTCCAAAGATGTGTATAAGCCCATAATACTTATGTCTAACATGCTTATAAATAATTTATCAGCCCTTTATAAGATACTTATGTAATGAGACAGTAATACACTGTGATTAAAATCGAATGAGTTGAGAAAAGCATGTGTTCCTACTCTTTGAAAATACATAATATCATAGAATCAGAGTTGAATGGTTACCCCAGAGGTCATCTAGTCCAACCCCCTGCTCCATGCAGGAAATCCGCAGCTACAGCATCTCTGACAGATGACTGTCCAGTCTCCATTTTAAAATTTCCAGAAAAGGCAAGCCCACCACTTCCCTAGGTAATTTGAGCTGTCAAACAGCTCTTACTGTTAGGAAGTTCTTTCTAATGTTTAACCAAAATCTGCTTTCTTGTAATTTGAGTCCATTATTTCTAGTCTTGCCTTCAGGGGCAAGAGAGAACAAGACTTTGCCATCATCTCTGCGACAGCCCTTCAGATACTGGAAGACGGCTATCATGTCCCCCTGAATCTTCTCTTCCCAAGGCTAAACATACCCAACTCCTTCAACCTTTCTTCATAGGACTTGATTTCCAGACCCCTGATGATCTTTGTCACCCTCCTCTGAACCCATTCCAATTTGTCGGTGTCCTTCTTAAAGTGTGCTGCCCAGAACTGGATGCAGTACTACAGATGAGGCATGACCAGTGCAAAATAGAGTGGAACTATTGCTTCTTGAGACTTGGAAATGATGCTGCTGTTAATGCAGCCTCAAATTGCATTAGCCTTTTTTGCAGCTGCATCACACTGCTGATTCATGTTCAGTTTATATCAACTACAATCTCCAGATCCTTTTTACATGTATTGCTTCCATGCTAGGTATTCCCCATCCTGTATTTGTACATTTGATTTTTCTCACCTAAATGTAGAACTTTACATTTATCTCTGTTGAACTTCATTTTGTTAATTTCAGCCCAATTTTCCAACTTATTAAGATCACTTTGAATTTTATTTCCGTCTTCTAAGGTGTTAGCTTTCTCTCCCAGTTTTGTGTCATCTTCAGATTTAATAAGCATTCCCTCTACATCCTAATCCAAGTCAATAAAATAGATGTTGAACAGAACCAGAACATAGCCCTGCAGCACCACGCTCGACACCTCCCTCCAGACTGACATGTTTGACTTCTTCCTTTTTTGAATGCTCTACACCATCCATGAGAAGCTTCCTTGGAACAGCCATAATAGAGAGTTTCTGATTCATGTTGGAAGACCCGCTGTGGCACTGATCTCATAGGATTAAAAGTATAGGGGCCAATCCAAAGTCTGTGTATGAGGCACATGCAATATGGTGTGTGTGGTGCACACCCAGGCTGTGCGATGCACATACCAAGTACGCATCAAGTGCTCATAGGATGCTCATGCACAAACTTTGGATTGACCCCTTTGGCTGTAAGGTAACAAAAATGAGTCTCACACCTCTGAGTCTTTTGCTTCATTCTGGGCATAATTAATAGCAAATGAATGAGCAGCTAAATCAGCACCTTTGCAGGGAAACACAAGATGCCTAAGAAATGCTGTGCAGTTCAACTTGTAAATTTGCCTGCGAATCAGCCCTGTGTATTTTCCTCCCACACTAAGAGCACATTCCCACATTCAGCAGACCAGTGCTTTTTTCTTTTCCCGGCATATTACCTTGATGTGTGAAAGACTCTATGCACTTCTTTAACTGTGCTTGCGTTTGTTTTTTAAGTGCATTGACAAGCGGTCAAAATCTACCTTTACAAGAGCGGGTTTGAAATGACCAGCATAAATCCTCTTGTTGGAATGTCGGGGCTAGTCAGTATCATGTCAGTTACACAGCGCCCCGCTTCCTCGGCTCTCGGCTCTGCTCCTCTCCCCTCTCCGGGAGCCAAGAGCCAGGGAAGCGGGGCGCTGTGTAACTGACATGACACTGACCCACTTCCCCAGCTCTCAGCTCCGCTCCTGCTCTGCTGCCGCTCCTTCTCTTCTCTCCACCCCCCCCCACCTGAGTACATTAAAATGCTGCGTTTCCTAAATGCAGTCAATTTCAAAATGCACTTAAATAAAGCCAGTGTGAGTAGTGCATGGGTTTATTTAAGTGCATTTTGAAATTGACTGCATTTAGGAAAAGCAGCATTTTAATGTATGTGTGAATGCATTCTGAGACTGCTTTTAGATGTGTGCGATGCACATATGGGGTAAAAATCACGCCACATGTAAAAATCCCGTGGGCGGAGTTTAGCCACAATATTTTGCGCATTAAAGTCAACAGTGTATTCTTTTCAAACCGCAAACTAAATATCAAGGTGAGGAAGGGTGAAAGTGGAGGAAAAAATAATAAAATCTTTAGGTATGAAATGTAATGGAAGGTTTAATAGAGACAGCCGTGTGTGTGTGTACGTACATGTACACACATATCCACAGGATAGAGAAGCCAGATCCCAAGGTCATAGATGACTCTTAGCTGTGTACCGTAAGGACTAAAGCCTCAAATATGTGTATTTGAGGTATTTAGATTGTGGTTTTAAAATAATGTGCAACTAGCTTTAACGTGCAAAATGTCACATCTAAACCACGCCCGCGGGATTTTTACATGTGGCGGGATTTTACCGTGCACATCTAAACGCGGCTGATGGAAAGCTCTGATCTTAAGTCACACATGAGTATTTCAAAATCCTTGGACCAAAGAACTTTGGTGTCCATTACTGAATACCTAACTCTGTGAATTCTGTGCATTGATCATTGATCTGTGTCACAATCTTTTATGTGTTGGTGCAGTTCATAGCTAAAGAAAGCACTTCATTGTTTTCTGCTGTAAACTGAAAAACAATTCAAATATATTTGTTTTTAAACAAAGGTTTAAAAGCAGAAAACTGATCACTTTGCTTGTTGACTTCTGCATATCCATCTCATATTCTGCCCGTGTATACAAGCTGAATACAGATGTTTACCCTACAGTAGCAATTTCTCTGTTTAAAAAGGAAATCGATGGGCTATGCCTAAGCCTTACTACAACTACAGAATATTGCCCTTAAAGGAAAATACACACGTTTGAGGCTTTAGCCCTTACTGTACACAGATAAGCAGCATTTATGACCTTGGAATCTGGCTTCCCTATCCTGTGGATGTGTGTGTAGATGTACACACACACACACACACACACACACGGCTGTCTATAAAACCTTCCACTACATTTCATACCTAAAGATTTTATTATTTTTTCCTCCACCTTCACCCCTTCCTCACATCATGAGCGAGACAGAGAGAACTAATTCTGAATGAGAGCCCTAGACAGTTTTCCCATTTCCAGTCACTCCTCGAACACACTGCCTGAAGAGCTGTTTAATACAATCCTAGGTATTTTTCTTTGTCCCTTGTTGTCATTGTCTCAGCTGGGATTATCAATATGCAGTGTGCCAAGGGGTTTACAGTCATGTTTCTGATGTCAGGGTAACAAAAATACTCTTTATGGATAACATTGCTTGAATTTGGTAGTACAAATGTATATTAAATAGCCCTCTGTACTCATTTTTATTCTTATATATAACTGTGCACCATTTCATTTTAACTTAGGCCATTTTTACACGGATGGCGCAGCAGCGCCGATGGGTGGAGATGGGTGTGGATGGGCGGGTGAGCACACCCAGCAGCGCCGAGCAGGGGGACAGTTACATGGACAGTGCCGCAGGGGGATGTGGGAAGGAAAGGGGGGGGGGCAAACACCCCGCGGCCAAACACCCATCCTGGGAAGCACTCAGCAAATACCCTTGCAAGAACATGGACAGCTGGGACCTGCGGGGAAGCCCCGCCCGGCACAGCAATAGCACAACATGGCCAACTGAGGGCAAACAAAGCTGCGCAACACGGTCCTGCCCCCAAGCCTTCAGGATCCACATGGGTGGGGTGGGAGGGAGATGGGATGACAGCCACTACAAAGGAGCCGGCCCCGCACAGCCCCAGCACAGAGCCCGGACAGTCTGGCGCCAGCCGTCCCCCCCCCCCAGCAGTGCAGCCCACACACAGCAGGTAACAGAAGAATGCAAGTATGGGTCCACAGCCCACTGGGGGGGTAAAGGCACCCACACAACACAGGCAACCCCGCAACACCCCCCCAAAGGCACCCACACAAGGGGAGAGGTCAAAGCAAAGCACAACATGGACACACGTGGAAGGAACACAAACACCTTTAATGAAACAGGGAACCAGCAACAGGGGGCAACAACAAGAGGGCAGGGCAGGGGGACAAGGCAACAGAAGGGAGGTCCAGTGCCAGCAGCATCAGGCCCAGGACAACACCCGGTCAATAGGGCCAGCAACCCTGCACCCGGTGCCAGCGCTCGGTCTGCGCACGATCCAGGTGGTGCAGCCACTCCAATATGTGCAGGAGGAGCTCCAACAACTGCCCCTGCTCCCGGGTCCTCTCCACCATCATGGCTTGCACTAAATGGGACAAAGGTAGAGGAGACAGGCATCAGAGCCAGACCCGGAAGTCAAGGAACAGAACCCCCCATGGAGGAACACAGGCACAGGGCCCAGCAAACAGGCAGCACACTCATGGATTCCATCGAACATCCAGCCCACCGCCTGCATGTCCCACGATGCCCGCTCCAGCTGCTGCACCATCATGCCCAGACGCATGATCACCAGAAGCATGACAACAGTAGCTGCAGGAGAGAAGGAACAGGGCACTGTGGAACGCCCACACCAATGGGCCCTGGGAGGGCTGGGGGCAGGAACAGCACTAGAGACACACCCCACACGCTGACAGCCACCACTGGGAAGAGCACCCGGACCCCTGCATGAAGGGGGATCAGAGGGGCCAAAGCCTGGGGCCAGCACAACCCCTACTCATGCTCAGCCACCCAGCAGCCATGGTGCCATCGCCCATCCATTGCCACCACCACAGATGGCCCACACCAACAAGGGGTGACAGCAGAGGGGAGGTGCAGGGCCACACCAATGCACAGGTGAATCCAGGGGGTGCCCGGACTACTGCCCACCACCAATACCACCCATTGAGCAAGCCCGGGCAGCAGCTCCCAGCAGGGAAGCTGTCAGGAGAACACACACCACATGCCCAGTGCCCACCAGCACACACCAAGCACAGCCCCTGCACACAACCACACCGACAGGGGCAGGAGGGCCACCAAGGGAAGGAGGCACCCAACCACCACAGCAGCAAGAGAAACAAGGCAGGACAGACCATCACAGAACAGCATTTTGCTGGTGCCCGGGGAACAGGGTCCCCCAAGCAAAGAGAGGCAGAGCATGGGGGTGCAGGTGGACCCACGGCCGGGGAAGAGAAGCACAACAGGAGGACACAGGTGCACCTGCGGATAGTGAGCAGGGGCACCAGGGAAGCCCCAGTGGGAAGGAGAGGGGGTTACCGGTCACCCAGAGGGGGCAATGGGGTCCAGTGAACCAGGCGGCAGCCAGCAGCAAAGCAGACAGCAGCACACAGCTCGATCAGCGACACGGGGGGGCCAAGGCAATGCACCATCCAGGGCACAGGGGTGGCTGTGAGCGGGTGGTGGTGAGGGGCCACTCATAGACAGTCCAGTGAGCACTCCTGGGGCATTGACCCCTGTGCTAGACCCTCCCAGATGAACAGATCCCTTCGGAAGCCTCAGGAGCGTATATGAGTATCCACCAGGAATCTGGAAGGTCCCTCACCTATTGAAGGGCAGCAAGCTCCACAGCAGAGGGATTCCCGGTCTGGAATGGGCCACCAACCTCAGGGGACAGCAAGCCCAGGTCCCACAGGAGAACCCCCATGTCCAAGGGTGCATGTGGGATGTCGCAGGCATGCAGGAGGGTGCTGGTGTACAGGGCAGCAACAGGGGAACCCCCAGATAGCAAGGCAAGGCCGAACCCGGGTCGCTCCATCAGCAGGCGAGCCGCCATTAACTCCGCAGCAGTCCATGGCACGACAACGGCGGACAGGTGCCCCCAAGGAGGCTGGCACAGGGAAAAAGCCAAGCTCGAGGAAACAGTCCCCACATGCTGGGGCACCGACCTGGTAACCCATCATCCACATGTACCATGACAGGAGCCAAAAGCCATCCTCCACTGACATGGGGTTGCCCACCAACAGCTGAACATCGGGGCTCAGCCAGAGGGCCACCAACAGCATGTCTGCACAGGGAAACCACCCCTTCCGTACATCCCCAGGTGAGGGCCCCACAGAATGACCAGCCATGGCAGGAGTGGGGCCCGCTCTGGTGAAACAACAGGCGGGAGACAGAGGGCTGCAGAAACTGGGACGAGCACGTAACGAGTGGCTACCCTCATCCACAGGTGGCCTTGCATGCCAGAGATTGCCCAGACCACTGGGGCCGGGGGGCCGCAACCCTCACACAGGACAGAAGGGATGCAGCACAGGTACCGAAAGATGAGGGAGCCCACGGCCGGGCACTGTGCCATGCCAAGGAGCCAAGCCAGACAGTGTATCCACACCACGCACAGCTGCAGCATGCAAAGGAAGACCATGGCCAGGGCCACTAGCCTTCTGCGCTGCCGCGAATCGTGTTATTTGCGCAGAATCCTGCCCTAGGCAGGATTCTCGCAGAAAATGGGGAAATCCCCACGGGATTTCCCTTCCTTGGTTTCCAGTTAATCCATGATGACCTGCTTTATTCAGGCCGCAAGCCAATCAGGGGCTTGTGCGGCCTTTATAAAGCAGGTCGCAACAGCACAAGTTCCTGCTTAGTCTCACCGCTTGGATCACGCCGCTGCCGCCTTCACCGCCTCCCAGGGATCGCCGCCGCTGCTGCTGCCTTCGCCGCCTCCCAGGGATCGCTGCCTTCACCTCCGCTGCTGCTGCCTTCCCGCTGCTGCCTTCGCCTCTGCCGAGGGATCACCGCCGCCCAGGGATCACTGCCGCCGCTTCTGCCTTGCCTCCGCCGCCGAGGGATCACCGCCACCGCTTCCGCCTTGCTCCGCCGCTCAGGGTCAGGGATCGCCGGTCCAGCAAGGTAAGTCGGTGGCTGGGGGGGTTCCCGCTGCCGCTCTGCATTTTACTGTGTTGGGGGGGGGGGTGTCCCGCTGCCGCTCTGCTTTCCCATGTGGCTTTCGTGGGTGGCCTTGCCCTTGCTGCTTTGCCATGTGGGTGGCCTTGCCCTTGCTGCTTTGCCATGTGGGTGGCCTTGCCCTTGCTGCTTTGCCATGTGGGTGGCCTTGC
>QEPC01012098.1:138129-167229 GCA_003113815.1 Sphenodon punctatus | reverse complement strand
AATCTCAGGCGATCTGTTTTCATGTGTTTTAATGCAAATAAATAAATGTCTTTATTTGCTGGACTGTAAAATGTGTTAATTAATGCAAATATGTAAATAAATGTTTGTTTTTAATTATAAAGATGTCATTACTGCTATTAAAGAACTCATTTTTAATTTTACTAGACCGGCTTTGTAACTTTATTGGGTCGCAAAACTTTCCATTCTGGGTCGCAGAATTTTCCATTTTGGGTCGCAGAATCTTCCATTTTGGGTCGCAGAATTTCAGAAATTTTTTTGCAGAAGAATCGGGGCCCTGGTCATGATGTCCCCGTCCATGCAGAGGAATTTGTCCAGCTCCTTCTGGAACTCAGCTGTGCGCATGGCCCAGCACGGCCCGACTTGAGATTGTTGTCCTTGATATGTTTATATCCGGACTTCAAGTCCTTTGCCTGCTGTGTGCACTGGGTGACATCCCTATTGTACCCCTGCCGCTGCATCTCCTGGGCGATGGCTTCATAGACTTGTCTGGTCTTGTAGCTGCGCACCAGGTCTTGATGGACTCTTTCGGACCCCCACACACATATCATGTCCGTCATCATCTGCCTTGACTGGGGCTCCCCCTTTTGGGATCCGCATATGGGAGGCTAAATGGCTTGGAAGCATGGGGCCCGCCCTATGGATGTGGTAGCCGTGGTGATGATCGTGTCCTGTTAGGGGTAATGCATTAGGGGTTACTCTGGGTCTTGCTGGCCCCCTCTGTGCCCCCGAGGGGCCTGACCTCCCCTCTCCCCCCTGGGGTGCTCTTTTGCTCACATGTCTGTCTGGGGGGGACCTCCTCAGCCATTGTCCCGGTGGTGCGGTACTCCATTGTCTGGGAGCTGTCCTGCGGGGATGGGGGACTGGGTTATGCGGCTGCTGCCTGCCCTGTGTTCCCTGGCCAATGGTGCAGGGCCTGGAGTGCGGCCCTCACATCCCTGTGGTGGGTTGGTGGTTCCCTCATGTTCACCTCACTCTCACTGCTGCTCCTCAGGCCGTGCCCCTGGGATGTGCTGGGCTGGGGGTCCTCGACCGGGGGGGTCGGTGCGGGCCCTATGCCCTGTGCTGGGAGACGTGCACTGTGTTATGGCCTGGCACGTTCTCCCTCCCTTCCCCCCCCACCAGGGCACCCTCCCTTGTACCACCTTTCCAGGGCTCTCTTTCCCCCCCCCGGCGCTCCTGGGTCCCCGTGCTCACCTGGCCCCTTCCCGCGCATGGTGCAGCACCGGCTCCCTTGGCCTTCTCGCTGGCCTTCCTGGTCGTCGTCATGGGAGCCCGCATGCATGTGCCATGATTCCATCCTCCTTTATGGGCTCTCAGTGGGATGGTGTCTGCCCCTGTGGGCGTGTGTGCGTGGCGGCACATGCATGACCTGTGGCATCGGCGCAGTGAGGCCTGTATGGGTGTGGGTGTGGGTGTGTTTGCTTTTACATGTACGTTCGGGTGTTGGACACCCATCTCCACCCACAGAGGGTGCCGGCTCCCTCGCGGTTGCTCCGTGGGTGTTGGCGGGTGGGTTGGGCACGTGTGCCCACCCACTCATGGACTTTTACACAGATGCTCTCCCACCCATCCGATGGGTGTTTCCAGGTGTTCGTGAGTGGGTGGCATCCATGTAAAAGTGGCCTTAAACTTTTTATTGATTTGTGTGGTCAAAGCTGGGATTCTTGCAATTTCTGCAAAATCTGCAATTTTGTCCCAGTGCAGGACTACTATTTATTTTCTCTTTTCCCCACAGATACAAGGTCTTTTTTCTGGGATTATTCTCTTCCTTCTTTGTCTTATTCTGATTACATCTTCAGGAGACTGAATGCCTCATGTTGGTAGACTCTTTTGCCCAGCAGTCTGTCTGTAACTTGCCAATTACCTAGAAATCTCATCAACAACATCTACTAATTAAACAACTAATCTACTAATTAAGCTTTGTCCTTATAGCTCAAATAAAGCAAGCTCAAATAAATTGGGTACTGGGTAACTAGCTTGCGACTAGTGCTGAGGCAAAAGCCAGTGTTCCCGTACTATTCAGAAATACCTACCTTTCAGTAGCATTTGTGACTGTTCATTAGTATTTCCTCACTATTCATTGATTCCACAATTCTGCTATTGTCAAAATTGGCACCTGCTAATTTCTATCATTTTTCGGTGTCAGTTTCCAGTATTTTCATCAATCATCCATTTACAGCATTTTTGTCAATTTATGGCATCTTCCATCAATTTATGGTACTTTGTCACTTTTAGTCAATTTTACAACACTTAGCCTGAATATAAACTAAAGTCGTACATCTCTCTACAGGAGGATAGGGCACGAGTGGGTGAACTTAAGTTTATGCTGCTAAATCACTACAGTTTCCCCATCCACTTTCCACCCCAGTATTTGCAAATTCCCCAATATCAACTGAGACAGGTAATAACAAAGATGCGTTTTTCCCAATTGGATTCTAGAATTCAGGAGGGTAGATGGGATAAGATTCTGATACATCAAAGATTCTGTCCATGTAATTCCGGAAATACAGAAGATGTAGTGCAAATTCTGTGGAAATGCCTCTTCTATATGGAAGGGAGGAGTGGATGGCTCTCTCCTCTGATTAAGGAGAAGGAAGGATGGACGGATCAAGGAAAAATGATCTATATGTTAGAACAAAATATGGAGATACTTGTAGCCATGGCTAAGTATTTATACGCTGCACAAATTAAAAGAAAGAAAATGATAGAGAGAAAGAAAGGTGTATAGAAATTATGATGTTTAAATCTACTGCAAATGCCCTTACCTGCTTTTCTTAGCATAGTGGGAGAGAGAAAAGGGCAAATATGCTTGGCTTTAGTAAAGATATGAAGACCTTGTCCAGTAGTGGAAATCTTAAAGCTGACTTGCGAAATGTAAAATCATGTGAAATATGTGAAATCTGCAAGCTTGTTCATATGTGAAATATCTCTGGTATTAAGAGCTTGTTGGCAAGTATGTTATTGGTAGGTTAAGAGGTTAATTCTGAGAATTTTGAATTGTTCTAAATTAATATATGTAAATGCTATGTTTTGTTTGTGCTATAAATAGCAGAATGGCTTTTATGAATTGTATAAACATTGGTTTATTTGGCTTAGGCCATTAATAAATTTAAATTCAACTAAAGCCGAAATGAGAACAAAAACAATTCTCGCGAGAAATCTCAGGAGAATGAGAACCAGGCTCAAGATCTCCCTTGTCTCTCCCTCTGTTCCCCTTCCTAAGTCTCTCCCCCAGCTCCTGTCGCTCAGATTGTAAGCCCTAGGGGCAGGGACCGTGTCTATTTTATTACTTTGTAAAGTGCCAGGTACACTGCTNTGTCTATTTTATTACTTTGTAAAGTGCCAGGTACACTGCTGGCGCTATATAAATGTTTGTTAATAATAATAATAATACCACAGGAATCTTGACACCTGGTTCAAGTTCTCACGAGATTTCAAGCCCGGCTCCCCCACAAAAATCTGTTTGGTTAGGGGGAGTGCACTAACCCGGCTTTGCAATGGGATGCCCTGGCCTGGAGAGCTGGGACCCTATGGGCAGTGGGGCCACAGGCCCTCTCTATGGGTCCCACTTTCCTGGCCAAAACAGTTCCTTGCAAAGTCCTCAGGCAGCTGCCTGGACAGTTTCAAGCTGAAATAGACCAGACAGCTACTTGCTTTTTGCAAGAGGCCCCTTTGCACAGCCCTGCACAGGGGGAGAGAGCAGGGATACACTCTCCCCTGGCACAGGTCTTTGCAAGTTGCCTGGTGGCTCAGGCACTTTGTGGGGTGCTGCCCCGGCAGTGGGAGACACGGGTGGGGACAGGTCCCACTCTCCCCACTGCCAGGGCAACACCTTGTGAAGTGCCCAGCCCCTGTGAAAAGTTCTGAATGAGGTGAGGGGGGGCAGCAGCTTAGGCACTTCCCAGGGAACAGCCCTGGCAGGGGGAGAAGGGGGACCCGGGTCCTCAGCCCTGTGGCACAGCACTTTATTCACCACTTTATTCAGCACTGAAGCTACTAAGCTAGTAAGAAAGGATCTGTTCCAGCAGCGTGTCTTCAGGATACAGGTTAGTTCACAAGACTGGAATTCTCCTACAAACTTAGGCAGCCTTGATGAGAGCAGATCCCTGTGAATTAACCGTCTTAACTTTTGCGCTATGTAAGCAGTAAAGACCTTGTATACTCACATATTCTGCTCCCTTACAACTTAGCTTCCATGTACCCACACTTAGGGCGTTTATAGACGATCCCGCTGAAAAGCGGGATCGTCCTGCGCCGGCATCTCTTCCCCCGGCTTCTCTGTCTGCCGTGTCTGATGTTCAGACACAGCGCAGAGTGCGAGTGTGCATGCACGCCCTTCCACGCATGCGCACTCGCCCACGGAACCCGGAAGTGCGGCGTAAAGCCGGCACTTCGGGAATCCGACGCGGGGTAAGACCCTGGCTAGGCAATTAGACGAGCGCAAACAAAGGCGGCTGATCAAAGGATCAGCCGCCTTTTTTGTCTCGTCTATAAACGCCCTTAGCCTTGGTCTTTCAGTCCCAATTCTTTTCCTCTGCAGATTGGGGGCAACACTAAAGACTGAAAGACCAAGGCTAAGTGGGAGTATTAAATTGTAGTTTCCATGCTTTTTGGAGAATGGGTGATTGTAAGAGCCTATATAATAAAGAGAGATGACTATATCTATAGGTGGGGGAGGGGTAAAAGAACTCTGGATGGACAAACTGAACAAGAAACCATGAATAGGAGTAAGAAGATTTTGGAGTCTGACAGAGTCTCAAGAGTGGAGCTCCACAGGGAAATCAGAGTGGGTGGAAAAATCATATTGGCTGCATTAAAAACTTTCTACTCCCAGCAGTGGATGCTTTAACTGAAGCTCAAGCTTTCTCACCTGGCACTCAAAGGTTGTCAAGCTGCCAGGAGCATGCTGATTCATGTGTAAAGCTGATTCATGAGCATCAAAGAACTGGAGCTGGAGCACTGGAGCTTTATCCAACCGCCAGCCTCCTGGTATTTATGCTGCTTCCTACTACACTGTTTCCTTGGTGTCCAAATTATACTGATTTACCCTTCCTCCCACTGCATGAGTGCTCCACATTCCCTGATGAACAGCTGATCCTTATGGAAGGAACAGTGCTCTCTTTCCAGCTTGGGGCTTGCACTGTGGCTGTGGGACACAGCAATGCTGCTTCCTTGTTGAAGAGATGTAGGTTGAGAAAACTGGGTGCTCCCTCGTTTCCTCTGCAACAGTTGTGGGTTAGGGGAATGATCCCACTTAAGGCAGCAAAATAAATTAAACGAGTCCTTGACAACAGGATTATGGAGTCTACAGTTGAGGGGGCAATGGGGGAAAGGGAATGAGACAACTTGGCAGGACACTGGAAAGCAGCTCTTTCCCATGGTTTTGTGCAACACACATGGAAGATAGAGTAACCAGCCATCTCTCCCTCTCTCTCTCTCAAAAAAAGGCCCCGTCACCCAGGGCCAGTCTTACCACTGGGTGACCTGGGGCAACCACCTCTGGCCCCGTGTTTTCTGGGGCCCCCTCAGGGGCCCCTTTTTCATCCCGGGCAGGTTATGGAGGGCCCCACATTTTTATGTACATATTGATATTGTTTGTATTTTACATTGCATTGTTCCCATATTTTTATTGATGGTTTTGTAATTGGGCCTTTACCGAGGCAGATGGGATGGGAGGGTTGGGTTAGGGAGGGTGTTTTTTTTATTGGGTTGTTTTAACTTCAGGATTATTAGTGCTGTTTTAATGTATTTTATCTCATTATGTATTTTAACATGTTGCTAGCTGCCCCGAGATGCTTATAGCAGGAGGGAGTGGCATATAAATTTAAATAAATAAATAAATAAATTTAACATCTTGTGGAAATGCAGCCATGGTCTCTTTCGGGAGCTGGGAACCTCAGGCCCGGGGGCTAAACGTGGCTTGTTTTTATTTGGCTCCTTTGCAATTCTTGGATCCAGTTCCCACCCTCAAAAACTGAAATACTCAGCTCAGCTAAGACAGCAGAGAGAAGAGCATGCACACAAGACTAGGGGACAGATTCATGGCACAGATCCACAATCTGGAACCTTCTCTTCCTGAGTGCACCCATTAAGCGCACCCAACTTTTACACAACCCTTGGAGCTTGTACTAACATTCAAAGTGGCCCCCAGAAGGGAAAATGTTCCCAAGCCCATGTCTATTCCATTTGGACAGACTGGGGGTGTCTTTACAGGAGCCTCATTTCTCCTGGACTTGTGAAATCTGGGAGTGGTGGTGGTGTTAGACATTCACCCCCTCTACTGGAAGTCGGCCAGGTGCCATTGGAAACAGTGGACGCTGACAAACTAGCGCAAACTTGGAGACCTGAACTTGTAAAAACCTTGGGTGATCTGAACTGATCTAACTGGACTTGCCCATATCTCAATATATTACAAAGAGCCCAGGAAATCTGCATATTGGTTTTGTATGTAGTTAATAAATTTAAACTTCTAAAGACCCTATGGAGTCAGACTTTCTTGGATGTGTATGTCGTGGGGAGGGGGGGCAACGAATTCTGAACCTCTCTTTTGGCAAGAAAGATTCACAGCTGTGGAATCAGTCTTTCAAGTCTTCTTGGACCTTTTCACATGGGCTGGGAGGTGCCACGGTGCGGGATGGGTGTGTGCTGCAGTCTGTAGGTGGTCGATCGCACAAACGCACACTCATCTCCACCCATCTACATAATAACTTTATTAGAGGTTAGCTATTGCTGTACCCCAGAAAGAGAGCACAGCAAACAACACCCATGAACCATAACATGGAACAAAATGGGCATGAGGCAGGAGCCAGTCACGACAGAACAAAACTACATAGCCCCCTTGACATGACACATGCTCAAGGCATATAAATAAACAACATGGCAACGTTACGACATGAGTGAAAACGCAACTTCACATTACTTACAGTATAAAGTGCCACAGATGCCATAATCAGTCAACCAAGGGTGACCCATCTACATGCACAGAAGCACCTCCAGCCCTTTTCACATGGGCCGCAGTGGGTGGGGGCATCGGTGTACACTGGCAGTAGGTGGAGGTGGGTGTGTGGCCATTCCCAAGGGCACACAAGCCACACATGTTCCGTGTGTGGAGAGGGCACACAAGCCATCTCCACACACGGAACATCTGGCACTGGAGCCTGTTGCTCCATACATAGGTGATGGTGGAGATGGATGGAGCACAGGAGCACGCACACACACCCCACACACCCTGGGAGCCATTCCCATGGATGCCCCCCACTACACACCCACCACAGGCCACGTTCACATGGGCACTCCCCCCACCTGCAAACGTGTGTGGTGGGAAGGACGCCCATGTGAAAAGGGCCTCCATTTTGTTCAATGCCTCTGCGCATGGGGAATCAGTGGAGGTAGGTGGAGATGGGTGGTGCATGGGAGCACGCACCCCCCACTTACACACACTGACAGTCACATGGATTGCCCCCCATGCCCACCCAGTCACACACATGGGCAAGGGGGAAGGGGCTTCTCATGTGAAAAGGGCTAATAAATCCCACCTCCTGTACTGCAGATTTTTAATGTAAAGACCAACTGACTGGAACACTGTGCTTACTTTCCTGAGAGCTAACAGTTCCTGGTGGTTTTTTTATGAATGTTTTATGCCCAAACAATTGTATCGGTATAGATAAATTCCAAATGCCTTAATACATGAGAAAGCAGGCGTGATTGTCAGGAATTTGAGGGAAATCCTTCATGCCATACAATGCAGAAATTATTTGTATCTGCCAGTACACAAGAGTTGAGATGCATTATTGCCTAAATGTAGTGAAATGGATAGATTATGGTACAAAAGAGCCACTGCGGAGATGCATCACCTCCTCCCCTCCCCAACCCCACCCCTCAGATTTTTGCAACAGGGGGTTGGTATTGATTCAGTGATTCCAGGCCACATTATACTTACAGACATATGCAAAGTTCCTGGCACACAGCTGGAATGATGCGTTATTGGGCTTAGTTTGAGTAGAAAAAGAAATATTTGCATTTCTCTTTTTTATTTAGAGCTGATGTTCATCATAGCTGTAATTTAAAATTCTAACTAGTGACTACTTTACTTTTATGGGGGGAGAAATGAAAGTCAACAATAACTATGTCTAAACAAGTCAGCTACCAAGTCAAATTTCTAGAAAGATGCTTCAGGGACATTGTCAATCTAGCTCAGAATCTCAAGATATCAAAGCACTGAGAAGTGGTACTTATAATTATGGGACAAAATCCTGTTTTTACTTAACTTTGAATTCAGTTGTATGAACAAAGTACCTAAGCTTAACCTGCCCCTGAGCTTCAGTGTTACCAGTAATTCAGATGACAGTGAACTAATTCCTTTTAGCCCCTCCTGAACTACTCAAGACACTCTGATTGGTGGGTCGCTCTTTTAGCTGCATTATTTACTCATATTGACAAAGGAGGCAAATTTCCTAAGGGTTGGAATTTGGACATTGTCATTCCAATATACAAGGAGGATCTAAAAGCCCTTCCTAGTAATTATAGGCCCATAAGTCTTCTTAGTTTCATTAGTAAGTTGTATGCTAAGCATTTGTTGGTGAAGCTAGATAATTGGATAGATGAGAAGCAAGTGCTCCTGGCTTCAGAAAGCATCGGTCCACTATAGATCACTGTTTTATTTTGTCCTATCTTATTGACAAATAAATGTTTAAAAACGGAAAATTCTATGTGGCATTCGTAGACCTGAAGTCAACCTTCGATCTCATTTCCCATGAGACACTTTGGCAAAAACGTGTAGCTACTAGCATTGACAGACGCCTATTGTATCTTATGAGATCCCTTTACAAGGGATATAGTACTGGAAGTAAGGTTTACAGTACAGTCCTGGGAGTTTAGGGGCCACCTCTCAGATCTGGTTAAGAAGACTACTGGTATAAGGCAGGGGTGCATTCTGACCCACTCCTTCTTCAATCTTTATATCAACGATCTAATACTTGCCATCCAAATGCTTGAGAATCATCAAATAAAGCTTGGCCATAAACATCTATCCTGCTTGCTATTTACTGAGGACGTGGCTTTAATGTCCCAGTCTCTAGTAGGTATAAAAAGAACCTTTAGTAGAGGTGTGCACCAGGGGCCCATGTCATTTTTGTGTTCATTTTTTCATTTTCCTTATTTTAATTTTCATAAATATCAAGTTGTCATCGTTTTTGCTTTTGTTTTCATTTTCCATTGGTTTCAATGGAAAACACATTTCTGGGTGTAACTTTTTTTTTTCACTATATCTGTCTGAAATGTGGAGTGATTATACCTCCAATGGAAAGCATTACGTGTACCAAATTCCAAAAAGAATGGATAAAGGAATCCAATTTTAGAAGAAGTTGCATTTATTTTGCAAACATCTTCATATACATTCTTAGGTGCAACTTCTTTGTCTCACATTTAATGTAGATGAAACTGTGCAAATTTATACCCCTTCCCATATTTACTAACTTTGTCATCTTTCAGAAGGATTGGATAAAGGGCCCTGGTGGTATAAGCAATTAGCTTATAAATGTATGTCTGACTGTAACATCTTCATAGTCCAACCAGTGTACATAATATTTGGCAGGGATCTATAACATACTTTCACAATCATCTGTGCCAAATATAAGAAAGATGTGCTAAAGGGTCTCAATTTTATATACCTGCACAGTGTATGCAGAGAAGGAGCCTATGCCAGAGATTCTCTTACGTGTCTCTGTGGTATAAAATCGGTTTGCGATGCCAATTGGCCAGCAGAAATGTCAACCAAATATCCTCCTTCTGTTCTGTGATCATCCCAACTTCTCTCCCCCACTTGTTACTGGGAAGTCAGAAGCATCTGTTTAGGAGGAGCAAATAGAGATTCTCTTATGTCCTCTGTCACAGTGCTGCAAGATGTGATTGTGATGATAATTGGCCAGACGAATGTGTAACCTTTGTCTCTGGAATGCTGGGATGCTATCCCCAAAGTCCCAGTTATGTCCCTTATATGCCCACATGAGGGCCGCCCCCTATGCCCACCTCGAAGCCACTACTGATTGGTCCTGTAAAGCTAGAAGTATGCAGTAATTGGCCAGTGAATGTGTCTGTCAGTCTTTTGGGTTGATACACAGCCTCCCTACTACAGCCTCCCTCCCCCTGCCATGCCAGGTGCCTGCCTCTGACTGGCACTGCATGTGCTTCTAGTTATCTGAATAATGGTCTTCAAGGGGACAACTTCAATTGCTTATAAAATTGGGTCCCTTTATCAAATTGTCCTGTAGTTTTGAAGAGATGACAGGGAAAGTATGTGATACATTCCTGCCAAGTGTCTTGTAAAGAGGAGAGGATATAAAAAATGTTACAGCTGGAAATGTATTTTCAAGTTAATATCTTATACCATCAGGACCTTTCACCCAATATTTCTGATAATTGACAGGAGTGTTAAGCTTGTGGAGGGACATGATATTCACAGGTGTCATGCAAATTGTATGGAATATAAAGGAGATGTAGCCATGAATGTGTATGGAGCTTTTCTTGAAATCACAACATTCAAATGCTTCTAAAATCTGTTCCCTTATCAAATCATTTCAAAACATAGCACACAATACCCTCCACAGGGGGTACAAGCACCCCAAATTTCATCACAATTGAATAAGAATCAAAAAGGTTATAGCCCAAAATACATTTTTCAGTGTTTTCCCTTTATTTCAAAAACAAAATGTCACTTTTGTTCCTATTTTCATTATTTTTTTTTGTTTTTGTTATTGCAAAAAATTAAATGATATACACACCCCTAACCCTTAGTAAGCTTGCAGATTATTGTGAAAATGAGGGGCTAGCCATTAATTATGGCAAGACCAAAATGATGGTCTTTTCCAAAAAGCAGTCCCAACATAGGTGTGTGCTGGATGGTCATGTAATCAAGCAGGTCAGTACGTTTAGGTGCCTCAACATACTATTTCAATCCTTTGGTGCCTGGGTTGTTCCTTGTAGCTCAGCTACTGAGCAGACCAATAAAACTGCAGCAGCCATCCTTCACTTTGCTAGAGCAGAGGGGATTCCTTGGTCGTGCTGGCCCTTCGAGTGTTTGTGGCCAAGTTACTTGCGAAACTCCTATATGGAGCCCGTTTATGGGTCATTGGGAAATCCAAGGAGATTGAATTGGTGCAAACCAAATTCCTTAGAGCGCTCCCTGTGGGGACTCCCAATGCTGCTTTAAGACTCGAAGCTGGACACCTTCCATTGTCATTTTGGATATGGAAGGCCACCTTTACATTTTGTCTAGGTCTGAGGTTTTTATCTCCACCTGGAATGTTATTTCTAGCGATTGATGGCAATAGCGCTAATCATTAGGTAAGATGTGTCCATCGGAAGATGAACCTCCTGGGCTTTTCTCTACTTTATTTGGGTGCATAGGGATATCTCAAGGCTAAGTTTGTATTAATGCGGAGGTTATTCAATGTTGATTGTCAGGAAGAGCTGGCTACTTTGAACGCTGTTATTTCAGTCTATTCTACTCTTCTTCCCTCAAAGGACTCTGCCATGCCATATTTGACTGACCTTACTGCTAATGAGCATTGAAACCTATTCCTTTGAACTCATATGAATTCCTTTCCTACCATGATAGGAAGAGGGGAGATACAGAGTGATTACATATGCCGAGTGCCTTGCCCTTTCTGCACGGGTAAGGTAGAATGGTAGCATGTGCTTTTGTACTGTAGGTTCTATGTCAGAGAGGATGTTTTCCTACTGCTGAAGGCTCTTCCCAGGAGACCCCAGGGGGAATATCTACAATTTTTGCTGGGACATCATGACAAACACAGGGCACTGTCTGTGGCCGAACATTTGACTCCAGGCAAGGAAGATTAGATTTCTATGGTAAGTAGACCACACTACCAGTCTTTAGGAAGCATATTTTTTTAACTCATTGCTTTGGGCTGGGATCTCTGTTTTCTGACTGCTGTTTCATTATTATTGGACTTTTAGATTACTGTATTTTATATTGTACATTCTACATTGACCCCCTCTAGTTCATCTATTTGTCTTTGTGTTGTTATTTTTTTTAATGTTTGCTTTGTCTTTGCCAAGGCCGCTGACCAAGTAATAAAGCTTTATTCAGTCACTCATCAACTCATCATCCCTTTTAGCCTTCCACCTTTTTGAAGCCTTGGAAGACACTTATGTTCATTCAACAACTGAAGATATTCCAGTGAGACATTTAATAAAACAATGACTGATATGGCCCATCAGTAGAACAGCATGTTGGCAACAGTTCAAAGGGTTATTGAAGTCACTATGCTTTGTTTCAACTTTTCCATCATTATTACATGCTATAACATTATGAATAAATTGTTTATACCACATGACTTATTTTGCACTATTCTTGAATTACTCTTGCACTTATGCACAAGTAATTTTTATAATTATTAATACTTATTAATTATCAATGAGACCCAGTGCAATCGTCAGATAAAGTGTTGGGTTTGGCCCAGAGAGATCAGGGTTCAAAACCCATTTTATCCATGAACACATTGGTGGCTTGGATAAGTCACTCTCAGCCTCAGTTCCCTATCTGTAAAATGGGAGCAACAAAAAACTACCTCACCGGGTTGTTTTGAGGGTGAACTAGATAATGACTGTAAAGCACAATAAATGCTAAAATTTCTATACCAATAAATAAACAACAACAACAACAACAACAACTGTCACATTTGAAAGAAGATTTCAGAAATTCTAGTATAATAAATACGTGACTTGCTACTGAATGCAATTGTTTTTTCTATTGCAAACAATTGCAAAAAATATCCTGAAATATAGTTGCCTCAAATGAGCATAATGAATATTAATCCTGCTGGCATTCCTTGGACATTCTAGCAAGGCAAGGCACCCTTAAACTGTAGTCAATTCCTTAAATTGTTGGGATCAGGATGACACATCTACCTATTGGTTTTAGGGATGGGAAGATCGAAATCCAATCAGATCAATATGATTTGGTCTAATTTTGGACCAATCATATTTATAAGAAGCAAACCTAACCAATTCTACCGAGGGATATGGACCAAACATTTTGGGTGTGGTAATTAGACCCCCAGTAGGGTCTATCAAAGCTCTTTGGAGCTTTCATCTTATGTGTGTGCCAAACCCATCCTGCCCCCAGCTCTGCCTCCCCTAGCCCCCTGCCCAGTCCCCACCTCCCCCAAACCCCTGCCAGTGCACACCCACCTCAGCACTTGCCACAGCACCACTGAGGCAGGCTGGCACTGGGCAGGAGTCCTGGAAGGCAGAGCTGGGGACAGAGATCTGCACAGGGGTGGGAAGGAAGAGAGGAATAGTTTATTTATTAGTTACATTTATTAGTCACCCCCTCATGCCCATGGCATCTCGGGGCAGCTTATAGCACAAAAATGACAACAATTTAAAACAATCAACACAAAAATTAAATTAAACATCTAAAAATATCCTAAAAAACCACCAACCCACCCCCACTATTAACCTCCCTGCCTCCAAAGGCCTGGGAGAACAGCCAAATCTTACGGGCCTGGCGGAAGGCCAACAGACTTGGGGCCAGACGGGCTTCGTCCGGGAGGAGGCCAGTGCCTCGGCCTGGCACCAAGAATGTCCTCTCCATTGTGGCCCCCCGCTTTACATGGGGGACCTCCAAGAAGGCGCTCCTGGCAGACCGAAGGGGCCGCTCTCAGCCATGGAAGGTGAGGCGGTCCCTGAGATATCCAGGACTGAGACCATGATGGGCTTTATAGGCCAAAATCAACACCTTGAATCTGGCTTGGTACGTTATAGGCAGCCAGTGCTACGTGCGGAGCACGGGAGTAATATGCTCCCATCGGCTCATCCCTGTCAGGAGATGAGCCGCTGCATTCTGCACTAGCTGCAACCTCTGAGCCAGCGACAAGAGAAGCCCCACGTAAAGCGCATTACAGTAGTCCATCCTTGAGGTGATGAAGGCATGGATGAGGGTGGCTAGGTTGGGTCTGGAAATATATGGACGCAGCCTCCGCACCCGATACAGCTGGCGGAAGGCAGCCTTCACCACCATCTCCACCTGTTGATCTAGGCAGAGACCTGAGTCCAATAACAGCCCCAGATTCTGAACCTGCTGGGCTACAGGAGGGCAGACCCCCTCTACGGAGAAGAGCTGACACCTCCCTCACCCTACCCACCGCCATCACCTCTGTCTTATCAGGATTAGCTTCAGTCTGCTCTGCCATAACCAATCCGCCACGGCCTCCAAACATTGGGACAGTACTGAGACGGCAGGACCTGGGTCAGTTGAAAAAGAGAGGCAAAGCTGGGTGTCATCAGCATATTGGTGGCAATGCACACCAAACCCTCTTACGATCTCCCCCAAGGGCTGCATGTATACATTGAACAATAATGGAGACAGAATTGAACCTTGCGGAATGCCACAATCCAAGACCTGGGGGCTGGAAGACTCAGTCCGCGGGACAACCCGCTGGCTTCTCCCCAAGAGGAATGATCGGAACCATCCAAGGACAGTCCCGTCCAGACCCCCCCAGGGATCGCAATCGTCTCAACAGCAGCCCATGGCCCACTTTAAAAAAAGCGGCCGAGAAATCAAGCAGGACCAGATATGTTGAACGTCCTGTGGACATCTCCCAGTGCAGCTCATCTACCAAGGCCACCAAGGCCGTTTCTGTACCATAGCCGAGATGGAACCCTGATTGAAATGGGTCAAGGAAACCGATGCTGTCAAGATGAGCCAGGAGCTACAGTGCCACCGACCGTTCAATAACCTTCCCTAAAAAGGGAAGGTTAGAGACAGGTCGGTAGCTAGCGAGTGTGTCCACCTCCAAGGATGGCTTCTTCAGCAGGGGGCGCACCACGGCCTCCTTGACACCGGGGGGAAATCTCCCCTCTCGAAGGTACGCATTAATTACCCCTGCCAACATCGTCCTCAATGTCTCCCTGGAGCTTGAGATCATCACGTGGTCTATTATTTGAATATGGTGAACATGCACAACCCAGTTGTGAGAATGTTAGGATCCATCTCGAAGAACCTTTTTTACAAGACAACAACCTTCCGATCACTCACATGGGGAGGAGTTGTTTGAAAACAAACAGCTTTATCTCCCAGTCCAATCGGTGTCCGGTGTCCCGCTGCTGTTGCTGCAGCACTACTAGTGGGCAGAAGCAGGTCAGGGATGGGGACACGCACCTTCAGCCCTCACCCTGCTCCCAGACTCCCCTTCATTGTTTGTAATTACAGAACACATGTATTGCTAGAGGAAAGCTAGAATGGTCGCCAACTGGACGTTTTTGCTCTACTGACTCCCACTGTTATTCAATGCTATTCAATGCTATTCAATGAGAGTTTGCTACCACCTTAAATATAGGGCCACAACTGTGGCCCTATAATGAGCAACTTGTCAAATCTTGGATTTAAAATGAAAAGAGATTCCCTCATCCCCTCCCACAAACCCACCAATTTTAATGTAAAGCTATAGCGACTGGTTGCAACTAAAGGAATTATTTGTACACCACAGCCTCTAACTTCTTTAATCCATTGACTGTAACTTTGAGTGAGTGTGCAATCCTGTAATCCCAGTCTGGGATTAATCATTTTTAGTTTGTAGTAGTTCTGGAAAAGGTATTTCAATACTGTAAAAACAGATTCACTGACTTTGGCACCATTTATGGCACGTACAGCATGGTGCTGTCAGTACAGCAGGGCAATACAATCAAATGTTGGCACCTGGAGCTTCCAGGCTAAAACACTCCTATAAGCACTTAAATTTAACACACACAAAAGCTCAATTTTGTTTCCATTATTATGGATGGAAATTCCTATAACTAGCATCTGGGAACTTTGGACAACCCCATATGGTTATTGGCTCTGACACACACACACACACGACTATGGTTTTGTAAGCAAGGAAACAAGTTAAATGTTCCCTTTCTCATAGTCAAGTCCTATTTTTCATATATATTCTACTAAACGCTGACAAAATTTCTGTAAATCAACTTTACAAATATTTCATTTGCCCTCAATGTCTCCTCTGTAGTAATGACTCCCTCTCTTGTAAAATCCTGCACTCTCCCCTACCCTCATTTAGTAGTAGTATGCTAAATACATTGCAAGATTGGATTGGATCATTTAACTATAACCTTACCCATTCAAGCATGATTCCTTTAATATTGCATTCAAAGCTTATAACTCTGGTTCTGAGAACTCTGTTTGCTTATCCAATTGTGTTCCCTATAGCAAGTCATTTTCTGAGATAGTTGGCTTAATAATCAGAGCTTCTTTCAACAATCACACTTGTTGGAGCATTAGTATTCTGCTATATATTACAGAATGCATAGAGCACAACTTCCCAAACTAGCTTGGGATCACGCTGAGATCATGCCATCTGCAGACGGGTTAACAATTCCAAATAATATTTGATATACTTTACATAGGTCTACTGCTGTCTAGGGTCATGGGATTTCATTTAAGTCTCAAAATGGGGCCACACGAGCAAATGTTTTCTGAAACACTGGTTCATGGATTTATAAAGGTTGAGGCCAATCCAAGGTGTACACACACATGCACCATGCACACAGTGTGCACACACCTAGTGCAGGATGTGGGCATACAGAGTGCCTGGTATGCACCCACTGTACACAGGTACACACACCATGTGCACACATCCTGCACTTAGATTGGGTCCTTACGGTGCCAGAGTCTCAGATGGTGTAAACTGGGAATTGCCATACTTAATTCAAACAGGGCACCATTTATACAGCACAGAGGCATAGGACATTAAAAAAAAAGATACCATTAAACCAACTTGCGACTCCACTTAATAGTCCATGGTTTTGCTTTGAACAATATAATGTTCCAAAATTCTCATTTTTTTAGAGGTGAATTCTAATACAAGCTATATAATTTCCCCTCAAACCCATGGGAGTTTCAAGCTCACTGGATACCTCACAGATGAGAATTCATGAATTCTGGTTGATACATCACTACTGCAGTATTAATAAAGAAAGCCTTCTGGCTGAGAATAAGCGTGAATGTAAGCACTCTAGAGCTGAGAAAGGGAATAAAAAGTATATACTTCTGACTAGCCAATTTCAGATTGCTGCTGGCGATAGTATGAATATCATCAGCACCACTCTACTGATATATCATGCTAACAGAGGAAGGGAATAACTGTTTGGGTAGGAAAATGGTATAATAGAAAATGCAATTGAGCTAGACTAATGGAAATTCACTATTGGCAAACATAATTGGATCTGGCTTGATTATCATAACCACTAAGGCTACTATTTTTTGGGTTAACTCTTCAGAATATGTAAAACATTCCAATGGAAATTATACATGGGTGAGCTTTTTATTTCATGCAACTCTGCTATTTAACCAATATTTAACCAATCCAGTAATAGTTAGTGAAGGGATTACAACTGGGATGAAATTTAGTTAGAATGTTGTGAATTGGAACATTTTTAAAACAATAATAATAATAATTTTAGAAAGAAGAATCTGAATTTGTTGTGAATTATTCTGCTATTCATCTCCATTTGAGATTTTAAAGAAATATAATTCTTGTGTTAATGAAACTAAATCAGTCACTCTCAATAGCCAAATGAGAATTTCAGGGTCTTAGGTTCACATTAAGCAGCATCAGTTTTACTTTAACTGTTGTATGCACAGCTAAACTGTATTATTTATAAAGCTTTATTTAACTTATACAACTTTGTCACATTTAAGGATTCTGCATTTCTGCATATTTGGATGCAAACTTTTCAGATTTTTTACAGACTCAGACTATGGCCACTTTTTCACAGACACTAACACTGATCAAATTGGTGTTACATTTTATTATACATGTTGCAGGGCGACACTGCAGCCAATCAACAAGGGCCCTTTTCACACAAGATGCCTCCACCCAGTTTCTCTGGGTGGAGGCATCTGTGTAAACACCACTTGCGGTGGGTGTAGATGGGTGCGTGCTCCCGCTTAACACCCATCTCCACCCACCACCCACCCACGGAACAATCAGCTGTGTTGTCCATTGCTCCGTGGGTGGGTGGAGATGGGTGCTGCGCGGGAGCACACACCCACCTACACCCACCGCAAGTGGTGTTTACACAGACGCCTCCACCCATCTCCACCCAGAAAAACTGGGTGGAGGCATCTTGTGTGAAAAGAGCCCTTGTTGATTGGCTGTAGTGGCACCCTGCAACATGTATAATAAAATGTAACAGCCATTTTATCGGTGTTAGTGTGTCTGTGTAAAAGTGGCCTATATGACAAATAATTATGGACAGTATGCAGCGGTATGGAAAATGTGTTACATTGCATTTGAGAAAGCATAGTAGTTATGGCATATCAGAGCTTCTGTGAATGTCAGAAAATAATATTATTGGATTTGGCTTGTGCCAAAGAATGGACACTGAAGAACCTTGGTTCATTCCTGTCTAAAATTTCTGTCTTTCCAAATATATTCAACCTTACATGAGCTGGTTTTTAACAATACAAACTCCTACTATATGACTAATCTATGTATATACTAACAACACACTTGCAGTCATCTCTGGCTACTCGTATCTAACTGAACAAGGACATTTCTTTGGCAGCAATTTGACAATTGAAGTCACTCAAGACAACAACTAGTTTGGCAATAATACATTATATAACATATCTAATGGTTCAAAATAACTGAAAGTAAGCTTAAAGTTTCTTCTAATGAATGTATAAGCAAAATTATAAAAACTAACCCAGCACCCCAAACTTTTATCTGGAGAAAATGAAAAACAATTATAAAAATAATGGTAAATACTATTTATTTATTTATTTATTTTATTTATTTATTTATATTTATATCCCCCTCCCCCCCGCCTACAGCATCTTGGGGTGGCTTCCAACATAGTATAAAAACAATTTTAAAACATAAAACAAAATATACAATATAATAATTAAAACAAATTTAAAACACCTCCCACCAAAATTAACACACACACCCCACCCTCCCCTGCAAAGGCCTGGGCAAACAACCAAGTCTTACAGATGCGTCGAAAGGCCAACGGGCCCGGGGTAAGGCGAGTCTCCTCCGGGAGGTAGTTCCACAACCGCGGCCCGGCCACCAAGAACACCCTCTCCATTGTGGCCCCCCGTCTTACACAGGGGACCTCCAGAAAGGCGCCCCCGGTGGACTGAAGGGATCGCTCTGAGGCGCGTAGGGCGAGGCGGTCCCCGAAATATGAGGGGCCCAGGCTGTGCAGGGCTTTGTAAATCAATACTAACACCTTGAATCTGGCTCAGTACGCTATAGGCAGCCAGTGCAGAGCGCAGAGCACCGGTGTTATGTGCTCACGCTGCCCCGCCCCTGTCAGGAGACGGGACACCGCATTCTGCACTAGCTGCAGCCTCCAAACCAGAAACAAGGGAAGCCCCACGTAAAGCGCATTGCAGTAGTCTAGCCTCGAGGTGATGAAGGCATGGATGAGAGTGGTCAATCGGGCCCGGAGAGGTAAGGTCCCCGGTACCAGATACAGCTGGCAAAAGGCAGCTTTAGCCACCACCTCCACCTGCTGATCCATACGGAGGCCCGAATCCAAAACCACCTCCAGACTCTGAACCTGAAGAGCAACAGGCGGGCGAACCCCCCCATCAGGGGGGTCAGCACCTCCCCTGCCCTTTCCACCATCATCACTTCCGTCTTATCGAGATTGAGCTTCAGTCTGCTCTGCCGCATCCAATCCACCATGGCCTCCAAGCATTGGAAAAGTAACGAGACAGCAGGACCTGGGTCAGTTGAAAACGAGAGGTACAGCATATTGGTGACATCCCACCCTGAACCCTCTCACGATCTCCCTCAGGGGCTGCATATATACATTGAACAACAGTGGAGACAGAACGGAACCCTGCAGAATCCTGCAAGTCAAAGCCCGGGGGCTCAATGTTTCAGCCCCCAGCACCACCTGCTGGCTTCTACCTGAGAGGAATGAGCGGAACCATCGAAGGACAGTCCCGTCCAGACCCCCCAAGTCTCGCAGCCGTCTCAACAGCAGCCCATGGTCCACGGTATCAAAAGCGGCCGAGAGATCTAGCAGGATCACAAAGGTCGAATATCCTGCATCCATCTCCCGGCAGAGATCATCCACCAAGGCGACCAACGCCATCATAGTACCATAGCCGGGGCGGAACCCAGATTGAAAAGGTCAAGGAAACTGATGCTGTCCAAATGCTCATGGAGCTGCAGTGCCACTGCCCATTCAATAACCTTCCCTAAAAAGGGAAGATTAGAGACAGTCAGTAGCTGGCGACTGCATCCACATTCAAAGATGGCTTATTCAGCAGGGGGCGCACCACAGGCTCCTTGAGACTGGGTGACAATCTCCCCTGCCGAAGGGACACATTCACTACCCTCGCCAGCACCGTCCCCAAGGTCTCCCTGGGTGGAGCACTGCTAACAATAGCATTGTTGTAGGCGTTAAGACCTCCATTTCTCCATCTTAGACCTAGTCACAGAACCAAACCAGGATCCATCCTGGATTCTCTAGACAGCAATACAAGGATTCTCTCACTTCCTGCCAGGTCCCAGCTGGGAATTAAAACTTAAGTAGTACTGAAAGCTGTGAAACAGTAAGGCCACTTTTAAACAAGGTGCTTAGAACCATGTCCTGAGGAGAAAGCTGCACGTGAAGTGTTTCCATGCTCCCCACGCTACTGGAAGTGACATGCTGCCCGTTCTTGGCTGGAAATGCGGTGGCTGGAAATGCGGGGCTTTGAAGAGGTGCGTTCTGAAAGTCTCCAAAGTGAAGCCTCTTCAAAGCTTCGTATCTCCAGCCGCTGCTGAGAACAGGCAGCACGTCACTTCCAGTAGCACGGGGGATGTGTAAACACTCCCCGCGCAACATTTCCCTGAGGCGCAGCTTCAGAAGCGCTTCTTTTGCCCCCTCATGTAAAAGTGGCCTCAGTGGCTTTGTGATAAAGCCCTGAATAGAGCTTGTTGTTTTGGTACATTGGGTACAATGGTAAGAACTGACTGTCTTGAAAAATGAGGTGTTTTATTAATATGTATGAATGATGTAGCATTTGGTTTCTAACTAACTCTCTCCAATTGATATGTATGTATGATGTAACCATTTGTTTATAACCAATCATCTCTGATCTTTATGGTTCTTTGTCTTCAGTCCTATATATCTGCCAGTTTGGACCCCAGCGACTCTTTCCTTTGTAAGCTGTTTGGAGTCCCCTCGGCTGATACTTGTTCCCAGCTGGTGTCAGCCTAGGAAATAAACCTATTTGTTTGGGCATTCACTCTTGTGACTGGAAGTCTGTCGTCTGTCCCCCAGAGGAAAAGGTTACTGGTTTGGCCAAGTTCATACAGAAAGTCTGCCTTAATTAGACTGTTAAAGTGTGAGCAACACCAGTCAGAAAGTTACATGCTCAGATTTATTTTCATTTTAACGTATGATTAAAATCCTATCTGTCTTAATTCACATGGAAAATAGAGAGTTTTTCTCTTCTAATTAAGACACAAAATGATGAGTATGAATCTAGTACATAAAACAGTTTGAATGAAACAATGGCCCTTTTTACATTGGTGGCACAATGTATGAACACCCAGAAATCTGGGTGTTCATGCATGGATGCTACCCATGTACACGCCACAGCAGGTGTACACACATGGATGGAACACACATGCACACCCACCTCCACCCATCACCCACGCACAGAGCAACCAGCGAAAACAGCGGTTGCTCCGTGAGACCTTGTGTGTGCCAGCGTGCACCCATTTACACCCTTCCCCTGCCCATCACACCAGAATTGCTGCACACACTGACACACACACCCATTTCCACTTGCCCCTGTTTGCAGCCTGAGCCATATGAAAGGCTGCTCAGAAAAAAATAATAATTGTTTTCTATTACTGTTTTATGTTTTTAATAACATGTTATTTTTAATGTTTTAAACAAAAATGGGTATTTTTGTTTATGTTATTATAAAAACAAACAAATTGCACACCCCTACGATAAGCATTACCCCTTCATTTGGAGCTCCCTCCCCAAGAAATGTGCTTGTTTCAAGAGCCAATTACTCCCCCACCTCCACATCACTCTTCACCACTTTGGGGCAAGTTCTAAACCCCTGTGCATGCACGTGCGCATACATGCAGGCAAATTATGCATAGTTTATGTACACATCATAGTCCCCATAATGAGGATGCACATGGGTTGTGCATGCGCTGTATGTTGTACACGCGGTATGCAGTGCTTAGGATCAGGGCCTTTAACATCTGTGTTCATGTGAACACAGCAAGGTTAAAATGAATTAGTAGGCAGATACCTCTGAAAAAATGTTCATGTGAATGAACATTTTTACAACAGCATTGTGGAACAGCTGTTGAAGTACACCACTGAAATACAATAGCAGGCCTAATTCATCCAAGGTAGTTGCTGTAATACTATGGGTGGTTTTAGACGTTACGGGGCCACTTGGCCCCGTACTGAAAACAACCCTTTCATTCCCCGCCAGGGTCACCCCGTCACGCCATATCAGACGTGCCGGGGGGATCCCGGCAGGGAATCTGGGAGGGGGCGGGGCTGCGCGGCGCATCGTGTGGCTGCACGGCCCCGCCTCCTCCACACACCCCGCCGTCCACCCTCCAGGGAGACGGGCGGGCGGCGGGGCCACTGCGGCTGCCAAACAGACGTTCGAGCCACAGTGACCACAGGTGGGTATTCACCGTGGTTCACTGTGATCTCGTAACGTCTGAAAATACCCTATATTGCGTGGCCAGTGGCCATTGCAAGTAAAAATAAATAGGTAAATAAATAAAAACAAGACCCACCTTCCTTATAATCACATCATGACATATCATCTCATATGCAGTTCATATAAAAATTACCCACATCTTGAACAATCCAAATCAATGGAATTTATTATCCTAGAATACATCGCAAATAGTCACATCCATTAGGAAATATTAAACAACCAGGCCTTAGCCAACTCCAACTAGATCCATAAATATTCAGGAATCATGAAAGCGTATAATTCTATACCTATACCCCATCCTGTCCTTGCTCCTGAAGGAGTTTAATAGTATAGACTTGCCCTAAGAATTGGACCACCTTCCCAGAGACTATACTGGAGCAATCATCCAGGAGAAACTTAACATAAAATACCTCCGACCTACCAGGGAGAGGAGCTAGCATCGGGAGGATCAGTCTTTTGCTGGCCTCCACATAAAAGGGGCACTCCAAAAGAATGTGTTCCAGGGACTCTATTAGACAAAGACAGCACTGGCATAGTCGCTGGGCTAATGGAATGCCCTTATAATGACCCTCCACCACTGCTGAAGGGAAACAGTTGAGCCTTGCTAACAGAAAGAGCCTTCTGTTCTGGGGCTGAAGGCCACCATCTAAATAGGAAGATGGGGAAGAGAGTCATTTGTCCCTTGGATATAAGCAGCCTGGGACCTACAATCCCCAATTGCCGACCTCATATTCTGACACTCATTGTCGGCCAGTCTTCTTAAGGTTAGCTTTTTTGCAGAACTGTAGCCCCGTGGGGCAAGGACCTCAAGACTTAAACCTAAGGTATTACATTCTCCTTCACCTCTAATAGCCAGGCATTCTGTGGTCTGTCTTTGATCACCAATAATGACAAACGAGCAGCCAGGCCAAAGTGCAGTCTAAGCCAGAAACCAATTGCAGCAGAGCAAACCCTATCCTGCATTGTTCCATGGTAAGAGCCATACTACTGGCCCCTGGCAGTGTGGTCAGTAAGGCATGAATAAAACCTGTTTGCAGTTTTCCCAGGGCCAATCAATGTGCCCAATACAACAGTGAGGGGATACACTTCTAGTTGAAAAGCTTGACTGCCAGTGCAATCATCTCACCTCCTTGTGATCTAAAGAAGGCTAATAAATAGGGATGGGCGAACGTGGTTCGAAAGTTCAGAGTTCGACCCGAACTCGGCCTGATCGGATGACTGAACCCAAACCCGAACATGAACTGACCAAACCGAACTCAATTCCAAACATCAAAATGACCAAACAGTTCGGTCAGTTCAGATCGTGTTCGGGTGGCAAAAAAAGAGAGTCACTGGAAGGTCAAACATGACAGGGAGGGGTAGTCAGCTGAGGAGCAGACTTCCAGGCACCAGGGGTGGAGAGGCTTGCAAGAAAAGAAACTGCCTCCCCCCTTCCCAACACCTTCTGAGCTCGTCACTGTTCCTGAACAGCAGGCATTTCAGAAGTCTCCCTCTCCCAGCATTTCCCAGCTCCCCAATCATTGCAATCCTCCTCCCATTTCACCCATCCAACCCATCTACCCCCATATTCTCATTCATTTATTTAGCTTAGCTTAGATAGATTTAGTGGTTATTTTTTGGTTTTACCCCTCCGTGTTCCCTATGTTCAATCTTCCTTCCTCCCTACCCCCTCCATTCAATTCTTTCCCTCTCCTATATATTCCATCCCAGATTCCCTTCCCTTCCCCTGTTTTTTCATTTAGAGTCGGATTATTAGATTGCTTTAAGTTTCATTTCAGTTTTGAACTGAAATGAAACTTAAACCGAAACCTTGTGTTGTTTGTGATTCCCCCTATCCCATAGATAGACAGATAGATAGATAGGTTAGATATAGTAGACAGTTGTAGGAGTTAGCTTAGTGATAGAGATAACATTAGTGATTTAGTTTTAGTGTTTGTAGGAGTAGGCCTGTGTACTTATTAGATAATCAATTTAGTTCATAGCATTTAGAATAGTTAATAGCAGTTAGATTTAGTGTAGATAGATATAGATATACTATTAGATTAAAAAAATTAATAAAAAAACCCATATAAAACCAAAAAAACTAAATAAAAAACCAAAAAACCATAAAAACAAAAAAAACAAAAACCATAACAAAACATTTCCTGAATGGCCGAATCCAAACTGAACAGCTGAACCGAACGGCCGAACCCAAACCCGGCAAACTAACCGCACAGCCGAAATGAACGGCCGAACCGAACGGCCGAACCCAAACCGTGATTTGTTCACCCATCCCTACTAATAAAACCTTCATAAGCTGTTTTGCCTTGGTCTGCATAGCCTGCATTTGAAAGGTCCAGCCCCCGTTAGCCTTGAAGAGGAGGCCCAAATATATATAGCTCTTAACTTGTAAAATCTCCCTCCCACCCATCTGCCACTTATGCGCTAGTTTCCTGCGAGAGAAAACAAACACTTTCAATTTCTCATGGTTCAGTTCTAAAAAGTTCTTACTACAATAATTCCCAAAGGCCTCCAAGAACGCCTCAGCCCAGCCTGTGAGCAAGGTACGTTTCCAAAGGCATTACACAAAGGGTTAATTTGTTGGGGAGGTTGCCAGAGCTCAGTCCTGGGAATTAGATTCAAGGGGTGTGAAGCCCAGAAAGGCTTTGAAGACATTAGAAAACAGTGGTGCCAGCAAGGCTACAGAAATGCCGTAGTATTAGGGATGGGCGAACAGAACGCAGTTTGGATGTTTGGTCATTCGGTTCGAAACCCGAGTTCGGATTCGACGGTTCGGTTCAATTGAGTTCGGTTTGGCCAAACATTCAAAAATAGCGAAATCGAAACTGAAATGACATCGAAACCGAAACCTAATTTTCGGCCCTGGAAAGACAGTTTTCCTGCCTCCGAACTCATCAGAACTCGACACGACCAAACTGTTCAGTCATTCGAGAGTTCAGTTTGGACGTTCAGTTCGGATGTCCGAACAGACCGAGCTTGGTCTGGACTCTGAACATCCGAACCGCGTTCGCCCATCCCTACATAGTATAAAGGACAGCCGCAGTCCCCACAGAGCATGATGCAAGGGTAGGGGGCTGCCTGTGGAGCCTGCACTCTGTATAGCTACACAAGTCTGAGCCAGAGCACCACATTACTTCTTGGATGCTCTGAGTGCCTCTTGCCGGTCTGACCCATGGACTTGGATTCGGTTGCACGGACACTGGCTCAGAGTCAGTAATCTGTCTGTACAGTTCCCTGCTCTGACTTTCTAGGGTTGTGACCTTTGAGCCCTAACGATTCATTCCTCCCACTCCCCCACACACAAATTAAGTACTTAATCAAACCTATTTCACTTTAGATCACAAGGTATAAGCCTATATTTTTGGAGGTGAAAATCTTTACTTCTGTCTGTATGCTGGATGTATGTAGTTTAATTAAACTTGGATGCCTACATGTATGCATATGATCATGGATTCATTGCATGGTGTAAGCACAAGATGAAGAGGCATCTTGTGTGTTCATTTTAGTTTTTTAGTATAATTTTCCCATTATAATTGCACAATGACATGGAAGTTTTGTTCAATAGCCATCAAGATATAATGAGTTGAAAGATTTACTCCTGTACCACTGTTTCTTTCAACAGCAGTTAAACTTTAAGCTAACCAGAAGACTTGTCTCTTTCTGCCCACCATTGGCCACTTTAAGGTAAAAATGCAATATTACTTTTAAATGCAATATATTTTACAATATTTGTTATGAGGCATTTTTATAAGCACTTACACTTCAAGGGATATAGGATATAGGACAAAAACATACTTAAAAAAAAAGTAGTAGTAATTTATATAAGTCAAAATCATCTGTTTGTTAAACTGGACTACACATATTCTGCAAACTTAAGTTTTCTAAGTTTATGAAGCCAACTCAAAAGGGATACTCTGTAGCTGATGAGGTAAGACAGGCTTTATGGTAAGGCCTGGACACCAAAGACCTAAAGCAATATTTTAACAAAGAATTAAACAAAATGGCAGATATCTCCCAGAAGCCAAAACGTTTAGTTAAGCTCTCATTCACACTTAGTTGTTGATTTTCTTTTTAGTATAAAATAATGTGCAAAATAATATATAAATGTCTTTTGAAAAGACAGTATATTAGGGTATTTCACTAAATATCCTGAGAAAAATAATTTAGAGAAAAAGGTAAGCGAGGAAACAGAATAAGCCCAAATAAGCACCTCTATAGCACAATCCTCAAGCTGTTTAGAGTCAAAGTGCCCTAACAAGCCCTGTTCACTTCAATAGGAACCAAGAGCTGGTGTCAATATTAAAACTGCAAGAGGATCATGCTATACAGCATTAAGTAATATGTTTCTCTGATAAATTATGCATTCCTATCAGCTCACATTTTATCCGTTCTGAAACTGCTGCTGCTATTTTCATTGATTTATGTTTGCTTTTCTGGCACTTTATAAAAATATTGTACTCATCCCAAAATTCTCTGGATGTCTTTGCATCCATTTATCCCATTATTCACTTTATGAAGCTTGAGCACTTGACACCACTCACCACTAAAACCACCACAAAAACACTACCTTATCGTTATCCTAAAGGCTGTCACGTTTATGCACCTGACTACAGGCTGCACTGTGAATAGCTGGATGTGACCCCCATTGGTGGGGACTCAGGGCACTTTCGCACATTACAAAATGCACCCAATTTGCCTCCAAGAAAATCTCCAGGAGGCAAATTAGGCATGGGGGGTTGTAATGTGGGAATATTAACCCACATGTTTTTGTCAGCAATCCTGGAGGGGACCCAGAGCTGGTGCAAAGCTGGTAAATACTACTTTGCATTTCCCTCACGATTGCCAGCAAAAACGGGCAGGTTAACATTCCCACGTTACGTATTCTGTGCCTGATCTGCCTCCTGGAGATTTTCCTGGAGGCAAAGTGGGCACATTTTGTAATGTGAGAAAGTGCACTCAGGGAAGACAGATAGCTTTCCACTTGTACCCTTATCACCAGAAGAGGGAAGATGCTGGTGGAATCCACATAGGTGAGTGGCAAGTGCTACAGTCATTTATCTGATGGCAGAATATATCACATGAACAGACTAATCCCCATTGGGTATTTATTCTGAAAATATTAAATTCATTTTGCAAGCATTCATGTTTTACAGTTCAATGTTAGGTATTAAGTTCTTTAACATGTCCTTTCCTTGTTCACACAATTTCTTACCCTTGGGGATAAGCTTTATTCAGCTTTAAAGTTTTAATCAGCTGCACATATGTACAGGGGGAGCAGGTGGAATCATGCAGTACTTTACTTCAAATAAAAGTAAAGGGTAACTACTTAAGTGTTTATATAAACAAGTCTTGTGTTTTCTCCCTTCCAGTCTTGCACTGCCCAATTTTGGGATGGTGAGGGTCAGCAACAGGTCCTCTTATATTAAGACAAGGGAAGCGTATGCAATAATGCCTTCTCTACTAGTGGACAGACAGCATAACCTACCACACACTGATTCAAGTCAAGTACTGATTCAATTTGAAATTTAAAAGCTAACAGAATCATTGATAGATTTCCTGCCTGTCTGTTTTTTGAGTCATCTTGTTTTATAATCTGGAAACAAAAAAAGTTTGACTCCATTGAACTCCATCCTCACCTTTCAGTACAAACTTAATAACAAAGGTTGCAATCCATAAACCACCTAGGGCCCAATTAACTGGGAGAATAGCAAATGTTGTACACATTTTTAAGAAAGGGAGTAGAAATGACCCAGGTAACTAGAGACCTGTTAGCCTAACCTCAGTGGTATGTAAAATGGTGGAACAGATATTAAGAGAAAATAATTAATGATATGTTGGTAAAGGGAAAACATAACGAAAGGCAGCATGGGTTCACAAAGGGTAAATCATGCTAAACTAAACTGATATCCTTTGGGGGGTGGGAGGGGGGAGATCTGACTTTTTGGATAGAGGATATGAAGTAGATTTAGTGGATCTGGATTTTGGTAAGGCATCTAATACTAGGGATGGACTAACGCGGTTTGGTAATTCAGAGTTCGACCCGAACTCGGCCTGTTCGGACGACCGAACTCGAACACGAACATGAACGCGAACATACCGAACGGCGAAATGGCCAAACAGTTCGGTCAGTTCGGATCGCGTTTGGGTGAGTTTGGATGGCAAAAAAAGGTTCACTGGAAGGTCAAACATGACAAGGAGGTGTCAGTCACTGAGGAGCAGACTTCCAGGCACCAGGGGTGGAGAGGCTTGCAAGAAACAAAACTAATTATCTGCCTCCCCCCTTCCCAACACCTTCTGAGCTAGTCACTGTTCCTGAACAGCAGGCGTTGAGTAGGATTTTTAGATTG
>QEPC01012098.1:123049-137854 GCA_003113815.1 Sphenodon punctatus | reverse complement strand
TTAGTGATTTAGTTTTAGTGTTTGTAGGAGTAGGTCTATGTACTTATTAGATAATCCATTTAGTTCATAGCATTTAGAATAGTTAATAGCAGTTAGATTTAGTGTAGATAGATAGATATAATATTAGATTAAAAAATAAATTTAAAAAACCCATATAAAAGCCAAAAAAACAAAAAACAAAAGAAAACCATATAAAACCCAATAAAAAAACCCCAAACCATATAAAAAACAAAAAAACACCCATAACATCATTTCCCGAACGGCCTAACTGAACGGCCTGTTTGGACGACCAAACCGAACAGCCGAACCCGAACCCGGTGAACTAACCGAACTGCCGAACCGAACGGACCCGAACCGCGATCTGTTCTCCCATCCCTATCTGATACTGTGCCACATGGAAGTCTACTGCTTAAGCTTGATGGGAATATGGGAATTAACAAAAAGGTAGCTAGGTGGGTTCATAGCTGGTTAACTGGAAGAAAACAAGGGGTTGTATTGAGAGGTGGACTTTCAAGGTAGGGGGGAGGGTACTAAGTGGAGTTTCTCTGTTTTGGAACCCATTTTGTTTAATATATTTATAACTGACCTTGGTGAGGGAAGTAAGAGTGTGCTAATGAAGTTTGATGACTATACCAAGTTGGGAGGAATTGCCAATGCAGAGGAGGATTGGAAAATTGCCTCAACCGGCAATTTAATAAGAATAATTTTAGTTACCAGCTAGCAACTCATCAGTTAGAAACAACAGAGGAGGAAAGGGACTTATAACTGACCATAAGGACTATGAGTCATCAACATGTTGCAGTTTTAAAAAAAGGTAAAGGCTATTCTGGGATGTATTATGCTGTATCCTGGGTGGCATTGTCAGCAGGGATAGAGAGGTATTGTTGCCTCTGTATAAGTAAGACTGGTAAGACTGCATCTGGAGTACTATGTTCAGTTCTCGTCACTAATGTTTAAGAAGGATGAAAAACTGGAAGACATGCAACATAGAGCTACCAGGATGAGGATGAAGGGCTTACCCTATGATATGAGGCTGAAGGAGCTTGACTTACTTAGCCTATCAAAAAGAAGGCTGAGGTGAGAGATGATTACGTTGTATAAATATATCAGGAGAGTTAACACAATAGAAGGGAGAAAAGAGCTAAAGGGAGTACAAGAACTAGTAGATACAAGCTGGATATCAATAAGTTTAGGCTGGAAATAAGAAGAAGGTTTTTAACTATTAGAGCAGTGAACTACTGGAATAACCTGGGGTTGGGGGGGGGGTAGGCTCACCCCCTCACCCCCGGACTTGTGCCGTCACCCGATCCCAAGTACCATCACCCGGTCCCAAGTACCATCAGCCCCCTCCCCCTGTTGGAGGAACCACTTATGTGAATTAGATCCATGCCTATCCTGGCTGGTTAAGGCTAACTGGGAGACACTAGGGCCGCTGGTGGCTGGGATAGTCAATGCCTTCCTTGGGGAGGGCAGGGTGCTGAAATGTCTTAAGTAGGCTGTAGTGCAGCCCCTGCTCAAGAAACCATAATTGGACATTGGTGTACTGACCAGCTATTAGCCAGTTTCTAACCTTCCCTTTTTAGGGAAGGTTATTGAACAGGTGCTGGCTCGACAGCTTCAGGGGCATCTGGACTTGGTCAATTTTCTTGATTCTTTGCAGTCTGCCTTTCGTCTGGGTTATGGCATGGAGACTGTGCTTGTAGTCTTGGTCAACAATCTCTCCCTTGAGCTAGACCAGGGTCATTCGATCCTGATGATTGTCAGATCTCTTGGCTCCATTTGATACTGTTGATCATGAGTTGTTGGTGACTCGGCTGTGGGACTGGGCAGGGATTAGTGGGAATGTTCTTGAATGGTTCCACTCTTTCCTGGTTGGGAGAACCCAACATGTGGTGCTGGGTGATCTCTCATCTTCTCCCCGGGGCCTCTCATATGGGGGGCCCCGCAGGGCTCCATCTTATCCCCTCTGTGTATATGCAGTCTTTGGGGGGGTTGTCAGAGAGTTCGGTGTAACGTGTCATCAATATCTTGATGACACCCAGCTATCTCTCTCATTTTCATCTGACCCAGGTCCAGCAGTCTCAGTGCTTACTCGGTGTTTGTCAGCTGCGGGGGATTGGATGAGGGCGAGCTGCTTGAGGTTAAATCCTGACAAGGCAGAGATTATGGTTGTGGGGAAAGTCAGGGGAGTAATGCCGGGGGTCCATTCTCCCCAGGTATCTCCGGTCCAGAATCGTGGGTGGTCCTGGATCCGCAGCTCTGCCTGGATGTCCAGGTGGTGACTGTGGTGAAGGGGGCATTCCGCCAGTTACATCTGGTACGTCGGCTTAGGACACTTGTCTCTGACTCAAATCTGGCCACAATCGTCCATGCTTTTATTACCTCGAGACTGAACTACTGTAACATGCTCTACATGGGGCTATCCTTGGTGCTGGTTCAGAGAATGCAGCTGGTGCAGAATACAGCAGTCCGTCTCCTGAAGGGGACGGGCCAACGGGAGCACATTACTCCAGTGCTTTGCTCTCTGCACTGGCTGTCTATAGTCTTCAGGACCCAATTCAGAGTGTTGGTGTTGACCTTTAAAATCCTAAACACCCTGGGCCCCACATACCTGCAGGACCACCTCATCCTCCGGGTCCTGGATCGGCCCCTGCGGTTGGCCGGGGTCACCCTCCTCAAGGTCCCCCAGGTTTCCTGGGTGTGAACCATGAGGAGTGTGTTTTCTGTGGCTACATCGCGGCTGTGGAACTCCCTCCCATTGGAGGTCCGCTTAGCCGCCAACCTCCCCTCTTTCCGTAGACAGTGTAAGACCTGGCTATTCCGCTGGGCCTTTACCGAAGGAGATGGAGTGAATGGGTTGAGTTAGGAAGGGGTTGAGTTATTTTTATTTGGGGATTTTAGATTGTTTTAATGTATTTTACTTTATTATGTATTTTAAAATGTTGTTAGCCGCCCCAAGATGCTTATAGCAGGAGGGGGCGGCATATAAATGTTAATACTAAATAAACAAACAAATAAATAAACAAATAAGTCTCCAGTGGCAATTGTGGGAGCAAAGAATCTGAAAAGCTTCAAAACAGAGTTAGATAAATTTATGGCATATGTCTCATGAGGAGTTTTTGGTTTTGATGCTACAGGACAAAGTGTTGTGTTTTTTTCCTCAGCAATATATGTTGTTGTTCCCCCCCACCCTCCCCTTTCTTCCTGTAACATCAATGTTGTCTGCAGCTGCAGGTGAGATTGTTCGGCATCCTGTATATCAGGTGCCTTGCTGGTCGGGCCTGCGTGCATGCTCAGAGTCTAACTGATCACCATATTTGGGATTGGGAAAGAATTTTCACTCTGGGCAGACTGGCAGTTGACTGTGAGGGTTGTTTGCCTTCCCCTGCAGCATGGGTGTGGCTTGCCTGTTTGGGATACCTGGATCCTTCTTTTTCTAAAATTATTTTATTTTATTTCAAGCATTGGTGTGCTCTGGTTGGTTTAACTATTGGTGGGATTTCTCTGTGCGGATGGTTGGGGTGTGGCAGGCCCTGCAGTGGTGCAGGGGGATGGACTAGGTGACCACTGAGCTCCCTTCAAGCATAGGATATGTGCACACTAATTCACGCACTGCGTGGGCTCATAAAGTCACTAGGCTGGAAGCTAACACACGTGTGCACCATGCACCTTGTTTTGGCCCCTGTGCTTGTAGTAGTCCCCCTGAAGTCCTCAGTAAGTGGTTTTTGGAACATGGCAAAAGGAGTTGCCCTTTTACTGAGACTTCATTATCTTTACAAAGTTCACTATAGGCTATTTACTAGTTTATTAAAGATCATAAATGATTAAAACTGGATAACTATTTAAATAATTGAACAAAGTACATTCTTAGTTTTTTTATAATATACTTCCCTTGCTTTATTATGTTTACTCACTTACTTGCTAATTTAAAATATTTTGGCATCCATAACGCGTTTCTTCATCATTACTGGAAATGAAAGAGCTTCTATTCTAATAGGAAGAGGTTATGACAATCCCATTTTACTATTTGCTCATACAGTTTTCAATACCACCATTTGTAGCCTTATGGAAATCATCCATCTTTTGAAATGTCTCTCATCATAAGAGAGTAATTTATCTAGCGTCCAAGTCAAAAGACACCAGTGTCAATGGGAGTCGTTCCAATGACTTCAGTGACCTCTGGATTGTGTACTAAATGCTATTTCCAATCTTATTCCTTTTTTCCTCTTAGACCAGTAATACCTGAAATCTGAATAAAGATGCATTCCCACTCCCCTTTGCCATTGCACATCACAGTCAGCAAAGGATTTAAAGCATGAGCTTCACTTCAAGCACAGACATAATGCGTATTTTCAAACAGCTCCAAGGGTTGAAATTAACCCTAACAAATAAAAGAAGAAAATATCCCTATGTAATAAACATGATGAAGTGCTGAGACTGAATATTGAGACTTGAATTAAAATCACCAGAGTGGACAACACTGAGTTCAAGAACCAGAAAAATATGTGATTGTACACAGGCCCTGTGTGATGTTCAAAACCTTAAGAAAAACAGCTAATTTTTTAATAAAATATTTTGTGTCTCAATATTTATTTTGGATACAAGAAAGTTTGGGGCCTCTAGACATTTCTATTAACAAAGTTTAGAAAATCAGTTTACAAACAACCTAATAGATTAAATGAAGGATTCTGAAGTTACAAATTATTGATTTTTGTTTTTAAAACGCTATGCAAGAGGGAGAGATCAAGAGAAAAAAAGAAAAAATAGCAGGCAGAAAATTTCCAATAACTGGCCATTGTTCCAAGCTTTCAAACTCTTATCAGGTCCTTTTAAAGGTTGCTTATCGTGAATTGGATTGGATAGACATTGCCATCTGCTTTTAACATTACCTATGCAATGTCTGAACATAGAAGAAGTAGACAAAAGACAGATGGGCCTCATAAGATATTTTTGTAGAAAAGAAAATTTTCATTAAGATCTCTTTTCTCTCTCTTCAAGAGTCCACTTCCTCTCCATATGTCGATCTCACTATTAGTTTATGCAAACTTCATACTTATGCTATCACAGTTGATAGCATTTGGGAAATCCTGACACTGTAATAGCAGTATTTATTGGGTTAGCTTTCGCCATACTCGATAACACACACATCAAAAACACATGAAATAAAATACAAATACAAATCATACAAGATATTATAAAAACCTAAATTAAAACATTACATGTTGTCCCAAATCATAACCTTCTAATAAAAGCCCACAGATGGATACACCTTTGCATATTGACCCAAAGTAATCCTGACACTGGTGCTACCTAATCTTGTCGATGCTGGGGATTTATTTACCTTTCAGCCACTGGGTAAACAGCCACTAGTGAAGCTGTACTGGCATAAGCCCCTATTGTGGACAAGGTAAACCTTTATAAAACTATAATATGCATTTGTGTGCCTTCCTCACTTTCAAGCCACAGTGAGCTCAACAGGTGTAGATACATTTTTGCATGTTTACAAAGAGATTTGTACAAGCTTAGCTGTAACTATAGCAAATCCCGAGTACAGACAGAGCTTTTGCAATGCCCTCTACTGCTGTTGTGTACAGTACCAATCACACACTACTTGCTTTTTGGTGCCCTTTACACTTACCACATTCAAGCCACTCACTACAACCTGTCTGTCAAATCAAATACCTTCTCAGCCAGCTGTCCAGGAAAAATGTTTTGATGGAAGAACTGTTTTATTGAAAATCCTGTTCTCTGTCATTCTGAATGGACCTCTAAAGGTTTCTGTCAAAACTATCACTGACCAATTTATTATACTGAAATAATACATATAATATGACCAAAATACTTTGCTTATATTTTTTAAAAAAACTTATTTATCATTACATTTCTACCCCCTTCTATTGGTTTTTAGATCTGAAACAAACAGTGGGTTTTATAGTCTCAGCTACTATTCACACTTTGGAAAGATAGCTAAATTATATCTGCAACCAACATGGATATTTTCATATCTCTTTATTGAGATATTCTGTTTTGGTTACTTTGTTTATTGTGTTATATCATTTAGTTTAGTTATTCCGATATTTCACTATTTGAGTTATTTTGCTGTGGCTGATGCACATGTACGCTAACAGTGCCGAGACGAAGTAACTGAAATAACCAAATGAAAATATCCGAGATGGGGGTCTGACAAAATGCAAAGGGACAGCAGGCATTATCTGCTTCATCAGTTTGGGTTTGGATAGCACAAAGTCAATTTATTGTTGAAGAGGCTGGTGACGACGAAATATTTGTTTCGTCTCTACTCCCTTTATTCCAGGTTTGGTTTTTTTCCCTCCTCTCTTTCTACAGTATCGTATAAGACCAAACACTAATTGCTTTTTATCTCTCCTTTAAAACATCCTGTAAAAAGCCTTAACCTCAAACTGAGTTCTTTACTGAAAACTCTCTGCCCTAAATACAAATTAATGATTTCAGTTTAAAAATAATGTTTTGAGTGGTGGGCAGAGAACTTTGGTTTCAGGTTGTCTAGAGACCAATTAAATATGCCCCAAACTGCTGAGTGAGAAAGTTTTTACAAGCTGGAAGTCTCTCCCCAAAACCCCTTGACTCATTATTTATCTTCAGGTCCAATCTAGTTTACAACAGAGAGATTGCCCCTGACCAATCATTTAGGAAATGTAATGAAGTAGGATGTATATACAGCAATTTATAAAATTTTATACAAATATATGAATTATTAAATGTGAAAACTGTAACAAGGAACCTGTAGAGTATATAATTTCTGTCCATTCATATAGAGCTGATCAGAGACTATTTCAAGGGGGTGAAGCATTCAGGCTGCTGTTATGCACGTCTGGTGAGACACCAAGAGACTATTGCTTGTCTAAAAAGTGTACACAGCTTGGGGCAAATTGTAAACTGTGTCCCAAACGAAGAACAGGTGTGCTACCACTCTTCAAGAGCATCTGCAGTTTCAACATTGACCTCACATTTCTGGAGAATGCTACTTTGCTTTTTTTATTTCATAAGGATGATGGATAAAAGCAGGGAGGAGAAAGTGCTATTAAGTACATTAAAATAATTTTTAAGTGTAACTCTTATCTTCCTTTGGGAATGGACCCATATTGTAGGTAATGTGCATTGATCATTAAAATATAAGAACTTATTCACAGTTAAACTGGGCAGGGGCATAGCTAGGGTTGAACGGGCCCCCGGCCAAGAAGTCCAGATGGGCCCCTGTCACTGTTTCCTTTGTCTCCCACCAGACCTAGGGACGCTGCCCAGGCCGGTGGGGCCTGGGGGCGCTGCCCAGGTCGCATACATGTGAATTAACTTTAAAGGCACTTTTGCACTTCCTAAAAATTGAGGTTGTCTGTGCTCAATACACCTTCAATGATGGTTTGAGTCAGCAGCACTAAGCAGCTGATTTAGGGGGCCGCTAGAAGACGGCCCCAGGAAATTCAAGCCACAGCCCGCAGCACCGGGGGGGGCGGGGAAGGGGGCTTCTGGACTGCAGCAGGTACAGCAAAACAGACAAGGCTTCCCAAGGCGGCCACCCAGCATCCGGTGAGAGTAGACAGTGGAAGGATTGGGCAGCATGCCAGAAAGAAGGAAATCGGCAGTGGCCCCCGACACCTGGTGGTCCTCGATATAAAGCTGGGGTTGCTCAATTGGTGCTATGTGCCTGAAACTGGGTAAACATTTGCCAGTACTAACATACTTCTGTGGCCTCATTCACACGTACAGCTTAATCAGTTTAATAAGACCTTAATTTGACTACACTTCATAACCATTCACACTGTAGCAGGGCCCCACTAGACCGTGGGGTGAATGTTGTCAGGATCAGGCCCAAAGTAGAATGTCATTCAAGGGTCTTTACATCAACACAATTTATTTAATTTTTACAGTCCATAGGCCAGGCACCAAGCCTCTGGCCAGTTTACAATAGATTCATTTGAGCCTTGCCCAACCACAATCCATGGCTAGCTCTTTTAACTTATGCAGATATTCTTTTTTTTAGGTTCCAAGGTTCAGGCCTCCTTCTCTCCTGGCATCACTGACAGACAGCCTTTCCAGGAGCTGTGTTCTCATCAGCGGTCAGGAGCAGACTGCCTTTAGCTTCCTGCTTGCCTTTCCTTTATACAGGTAACTCTGCCCACTTATTTTTTTTTCCTGTGCGTGGCCATTTTAGGTTTTATTTTATGACCGGCGCCATCTTGTGACCTATTCCTGCCACACACATGTCAAGCAACAGTGTTCAGGAGTAGAAGACAAAAGTGTGTTCAGGGGTAGAAGGCAAAAGTATGTGCTCTAGAAATATCAGGAGCAAGTAATCCCCTTTGATTTCTAAAATGAAATACCTTGTAACATGAACTCCTCCTTTGTTTTGTTGGCAAACAGTACACAAATCAATCCTTGCCCGTAGCAGAAAGCATCTCCATCACAGAGACCTCTATGGAATTCATCCCAGAATGCTTTGTGTGCAAACATAAAGGAACTGGAGTCCTTGAGTAGTGGTACACTGTTATGACATGGCCACTGAAAGTCGATGGTGGAGGTACTAAATCACTTTAGGCATATAGAGTGAACAATAATGAAGAAAGTTATGAAAACCTGACTACTTTGATAATTGAGTTGAGTCTTGTACACGTTACATGGCCTGAGGGTGGTATGGTCACATCTTTAAAGCTGTGAGCAGTAAGTTAGGCTTCTCTGGACAATGAAAGGATAGAAACGGTATATGTGGTCTTAAAAGGCTCGGTTGGCTCCCATTCTCCTGCTGTTTCGGTGTGTATGTAAGACTTGGCTGTTCTGTCAGGCTTTTGGCGAGGGGTAGGGGTGGGGGGTTTCCCCACATATTGTATTTTTAAATTGTTTTAAAATTTTTGTATTGTTTTTATTGAATGCTGTTCACCACCCCGGGCTACCCTGAGGGCAGGAGGGGCGGGATATAAATTTTAAATAAATAAAAAATAAATAAATAAAAAAGGCTTGAAAGCAAATAAAGATAATACAACAGATAAAAATAAAGATGTTTTTGAGATTGAGCCTTACTAAATCATCAAATCAGGGGAGAGAAAAGAGGACGCATTCTCAGAAAAGCTAACAGGAGTATCCAGATGACAGGAAATGTCCCTTTTCCTGTCAATACCTATGCGGGAAGGAGGGTTGTCCATACCACTTTTTAAATGAAAGGAGGCTGCAGCTGTGGATTCGCAGGACACCGAGTCTCATTTTTTCCTGCGATGGTGGAGGCGGGAAGATCCTTGCTTATCTGCTGAAGGGTGGAGTTGAGGTTTTTTGTTGTTGTTATTTTTTCTGTGCAAGCTGCACAACAGGTAATTTACTCTGATAACTGAGGGCAGGAAAGGGATGGTGCGGAGCTATCCCAGGACAGCAACAACTCACCCGGCATTTCTGATTGCTGCCAGTAGGACAGGTAACACAGAGTGAAGCCCAGGCACCCGCCCAATCTTTGACCAATACTACAGGCTCAGCCAGTTGCCTTAGTTGGGACCAGGAAGAATTCCCCCCACCCCACCCCCAGAAAGGGCAGACTGGATGAGTCCAGATGGTTTTTTCACCTTACTTGTGGTACCATTCGAATATATTCTTATCTGAGTATTCATATCAATAAATGTCTGTTATGTGTTCTAAGTATCTACCTATCCTATTCCTATCCTAAAATTCTAATATATATAATTATAAAAGCTTAGTATCTACTAATATCTATATAATATCCTCCTCCCCCCCCTCCTCCTTATATGCACACAAAACTAATATATTGCTATATATAATATAGACAGGGGAAGGGTAAAACTGTAGAGTATATCCATCTAATCTCTATCTCTCTCTCAATGTGTGCGTGTATGTGTGTATATAATTATACACACATACACGCACACACACAGGGAGAGACAGAAGGGGAAAGGAAAAGGTAAAATAAAGGGTATATGGAAAGGTAAGGTATAACACTGAGGGTTAGGGAAGATTTTAGTGCAAGCACCAGAGTTCTGTAAACACAACCTGTTACAGCAAGCGCTAACACAGAATAAGAGTCAAACCATCTGGCCCTGCAACAATGGTTTGCAGTGCCCTCCCCAGTGCCCCCATGATTGGGTTCTGGGAGGCAGGAGGCATTGAGCAATCACAGAGTGCCATTCAACTTCCTGGGACCTGCTTGCATTGCTCATTGACCAGTGATTACATCCATCAGGTCCTTCCCCTCCCATCACAGGCCCAGTTCAAGCGTTCAACACTGTTTCTGGCTCCAAGAGGTCTGCTCCATCTTCCCCTCTCCACATTTCCCTCCAAAAAATACCTGCCAGGCAACTACAAAATCAGTAACAACTGTCATTATTGTTATTGATTTTATTATTTATCTTTCTTATTGTTATCGCAATAACGATAAAACAGAATGTCGTTATCATTATCAATATAACAAAAATAAAGTGCACACCCCTAGTTGCAACTCAGAACTGGAGTCCAGTAGGGGTGGGACATCGGGGCAAATACCGGCTACCGGATTTACTGGTTACCGGATTTGAAAAAACCAGATTGCCGGATCTGTGTACCGGTTTACCGGTACCGGACTTGTTCAATTGATTTCAATGAGGAACTGTTCCCATTGAAATCAATTGAAAAAAACACAAGAAACCTCCCCCCTCCCCCTCCCAGACTATGTGGGTGGAAGGGTGGGCACCCCCCACCCACCCTGCCCAGACTGGTTAAAAAAAAAAAAATTCCCCCCGAAGTCCCTGCTAGTGCGGGCTCCGGGCCTCTGCCGGCGACCCGGAGCCTGCACCAGCAGGTACTAGGGTGATCCCTGGGGTGGTGGGTGGTTTAACACCCCCCCACCCCAGGGATCACCCTACCTCCCCACCAAGGGATCGCCTACCTTGCGCTCCGGGCAGCGGCGGTCCGACTCCGGAGGCTTCAGCGCTGGCTGTGGCTGCCGGCTTCAGCACTACTAGGCCTTTCAGTGAACTTCTGGGTTTCCCTGGAAGGCCTAGTAGTGCTGAAGCTGGCAGTCACAGCCAGCGCTGAAGCCGCCAGAGTCGGACCGCCGCCACCATCCGGAGCACAAAGTAGGCGATCCCTGGGTGGGGAGGTAGGACTAGGTAGGGTGATCTGATCCCTGGGGTGGGGGGTGTTAAACCACCACCCCACTCCAGGGATCATACCTGCTGGTGCGGGCTCCGGGCTCCCAGAGTCCGCACTAGCAGGGACTTCGGGGGAAAAATTTTTTTTTTAAAGCCAGGCTGGCCAGGGTAGGTGGGGGGTGTCCCCCCTTCCACCCACACAGTCTGGAATGGGGAGGGAAAGTAAAGGGGGGTTGTTTTTTTTTTTTACATGGTGGCCATTCATTTGAATGGCCGCCATGTAAAAAATCCGGTATGAGGGAATCTGGTAAATGGGCCGGATTACCGCATTTAATCTGATACTGCCGGTACACCAAATACTGGCAGTATCGGATACCGGATGATCCGGTAGTCCCACCCCTAGAGTCAAGTGCCACAGGTAATAGAGAGCTCACACACCGGATCAGAATATTGGAAGGGAGTGGATTATTATGGAACTTTGAGACACCTCAGGGAGATGAGCTTATACACTGGATCAGAATATTTGAAGGGAGTGGATTTGGATAGTTTGAAAGTATTCAGATCAACAGGGACCAAATAAATTCACCTTAGAGTACTAAGGAAACTGTCTGAAGTACTATCAGAACCATTAGTACTTATCTCGAAATATTTAAAGAAGACTGCAGATGCACAAAATAATATGTACCTTTCAAGGGAAGGGTTGAGGGTTGCAGGAAGATAGGAGGACAACTTGGGGAATTAGAGATGGACTTGTCAAGAACAAATCTTGACAAAGCAACATCATTTCCTTCTTTGACCGAATTAGTAGATAAATATGCAGATCATATAGGTTATTGAACATAACGGTGGCCAACCTGAGCCGGCTTTGGCCCACAGACAAAAGTCACATTTGTTCAGGGCCATCAATGTGTTTTGCCTGGAGTTTCCACAGGCGTGTTGGTGGCTAGCCCGGTCTGTGACTCCGGAGACTGTCACAAACTGATACAGACCAGGAAGATGCTTGCTTCCCAGTCAGCATCAGGTCCAGACATGGAACAAATGTTCAATGGCCAGATCTGGAGCCACAGCCTGGGCTAGCTGCCACTATGTCCAGGAACAGCTGGCCTGACCAAGCTACAGTGGGCTAGTACACGTGGTAGCCCATTGTTCCTGGAGGGGTCTGGAGTGGCCCTCTTGACCCATCACTGACCACCTGTCATGGGAGGGGCAGGTCTTTGTGTGCAGCTTGGGGACAGGGCCCACCAGCCACACATTTATGCGGCTCCCTCCCCCCCCATCTTGGCCACATGAAAATTTGTTTCACAGCTGGACCCGATCCTGACTGGGAAGCAAGCAGCTTACCAGTCCAGATCAGTTTGTGACAGCAGCCCCCCAACTTCACGTATGTGAACCCACCATCTGACTTCAGTAAGGCAATCGACATGGATGCACATGACATCTGCTGTTCCCAAACTCTGGGAAGAAGGAAAGAAACCATCCAAAGAACACACCAGGAAGGAAAGCACACACCTGTACTTTGAAGTTCAAGGCAAGACTGTGGGATTCCGTAGCAATGTCAGATTCAGGGAAGTTGGGACCCTTTGCAAAACTGTGGTGTGAGCTAGCAATGAAATGAATATTTGCCATGGGTATCATTAATAAATTTCTCCCATTTTACTTCAGATGTGAGAAAACAGGTACAAAATACTATCCATGCTTCCTTTAGGGTATTCACTTCACGTTTTTGGTTAGTTTTTCTGGCCAGTAACTCCTTATTTGAGGTTCCGTGGGCCTAAATTTATGCTAGTACTTTTTGCACTCAAATTGTCATTTCACGCTTAGTCATGGATCCCATGTACTGGGTAGGGATGTGAGAACAGAACATGGTCCGAATGTTCGGCTTGAAAACCGAGTTCGTGCTCGGTTGGGCGGAGTTCGGTTTAGTCGAATATTTGAAATATCGCTATCGATACCAATATCGATACCGAATTCGAAGATTTTTTTCAGTATCGGTATCATTTGGCCCTGAGACCACCCCTGGTCTCCACCCCTGGTGCCAGGAAGTCTGCTTCTCAGCTGCCTACCCCTTCCAGTCATGTTTTTCCCACCTGAATAGGCCTTCCAGTCATGTTTTTCCTGGCCCCGAACTCATCCAAACTCACCTGAACATGACCAAATTGTTCGGTCATTTTCGAGTTCGGTTCGGACATTCGGTTCGGTCATCCAAACAGACAGATTTCGGTCCAAACTCCGAACAGCCGAACCGCGTTCACACATCCCTAGTACTGAGGCCCCTGTGGAGCAGCCAGTACACAGATCCCTCTGAGGTCACTCAGTTTACCCTTGCCTTGATCTGGCTGTGTTCTGTAGAGATATATCAATATTTGAGCGTAGAGAAATAGAGGCTATGATCTGAAAATAAAAGTCATTCACTGGATGTGGCATATAATTAATCTTGGGAGAAATANAGAGAAATAGAGGCTATGATCTGAAAATAAAAGTCATTCACTGGATGTGGCATATAATTAATCTTGGGAGAAATATTTGTTGATGAGTCTCATCTGAAGACCTAATCATTCCACTAATTAGGGGGAGAAATGTTATTAAGCATCTTGAAACTAAAATGGACAAGAATCGCTGTCTCTCAGCCTGTTAATATGCACAGTCCTGTTTCTCTGTTGTATGCTAATCACCATGGCATTCATTTATTCTATTTAATTTAAGCATAAAAGATTTAGATAGTCACTTTGTCTTTGTTTTCACCTACTCACATCAGGCAAGCCAGAGAAGTACAAGCTTGTTGTTATCTGAATCAACTTATATTTGCTGTTAATTTACAAAAGCACCAAGATTTCCAGCAGATTGGATCATTTTCATTCTGGCTTCATTTTCTTACAGCTTGTACCAAAGCAAGGACGGTATCAGTCTTAATGAATTTTATTTGCATTCTAATGAAGTTGAAAAACTAAGCCCATCTTAAATTATCTTTTGGTGACTATCAACCTAGAATTTCTTTTTTAAAAAATAAATAAAATAAAATAAACCCAGTGTTTTCATTTGTCCATTGTCATCTTTCAGATACTGGATTAAATAGGTCAAATTATTTCTTGTGAGCAACTTATCTGCTATATTTGGACCTGTTTTCTAATTGAAAATGCACTTAACTCAACCACCAGCACATGTAAATTCTAAACCTTTATAGATAAATTTAAATGCATGTTACTCCTTTACCAAACACAGACCTTCCTTTAAAATAGACTTGGCTTTTTAAAAGTGAAACTGGTTTATTTTAAATTTAGAACAGTGTCAATTTATATGTATCAAAAAATCAAATAATCAGAAGAAACAATCAGAAAAGCTTTTTCAACCCAAGGGGACATAGTCCCCTCCGCGATAGCTGCGGCGGGGGTTTGGCGGCGCCCGCTTACCTTCCCAGGGAAGGAGGACGGGGAAAGGAGCGGCCGCCTGCCTTGACAAGGGAGCGGCCTGGTTGCTATGCAACCAAATTGAAATGAGCCCGGGACTCTCGCGAGACCGGGATTTCCCGGGCGCCATCTTAGACTCCCCGCTCAGCCGCTTCATTCGGCCGGGCGACGAGCGGGGAGTGGACCACGCGGCAGGCCTGTTGGACGGAGCCAGGCCTTGCCGCAAGGGGAAAGTGAGCCCAGCAAAGGGCTAAACGGTAGCCGCGACCTGGGGGACGCCTGGTGAGAGCCTCCCCCCCCCC
>QEPC01012098.1:45050-112943 GCA_003113815.1 Sphenodon punctatus | reverse complement strand
CCCGTCACGTCTGTTTGGGGCCTCCCTTGCCCGTGGGGGGGGGGGGGGGAGGTTAGCCGGTTCACCACCGCTGGGAATCCACTGTGGTGAATCGGGTGCCTGTAACGTCCAAAATCACCTTGACTTGCGTGCAAGTTGCTCACACAGCTTGCGCACCAGATGCGCAGGGCGTGGGATTGGACACATCAAATATCCGTTGGGATCAAAGCACAATACACAGGTGGGATGGTCTTACTTAGGGTCTTGACCTGCAGTTTGTTTGTATGTAAGGATTTCAAGTGGCATGTATTGCATAATAGCTAACATGGAACATTCAGACACACAGGATTGAAGAGTTGGAAAGGCTCCAAAGGTCAAGTCCAACCCTCTTCTCCAACCCAAGATATCCAAGGTTGCAGCATCGTGACACAGATAGATGCTTGTCTATCAGGGTTTTGAAAACATCCAAGGAGAGAGATTTCACAATCTCCCTGGGCAACTTACACCATTCCCCAGTAGTTTTTACAGCTAGGAAGTTTTTCTAGAATCTAGCTAAAATCTAAATCGTTGCAATTTAAGCTGATTCTCTCTCATTTTATCTTCTGTGGCACTAGAGAAAAAATGTTCACCATCTGGTTTGTGGCATCCTTTTAGATATTTTAAAACTTTTCAAAATGCTCTTGTCTACTAAGAAAGAAATAAGATTGCTTTAACAGGTTCAGATCTAAAATAGGCAACCCTTGGTTGCTTCGTCAACCTTCTGGATGAGAAAGTTTCCCCTCCATATGATTTGGATATTCTAAGATGTGTTGTGCTATTCTCCCAGTGGATGTCAGGGTACTTGAAGTCCCCCGTTATTACTAACTAATATTTTTTGGAAACTTTAGTTACTTACTCAAAGAATGCCTCATCCTTCTCTTCTGCCTGACTGTGCCCCTCTCTTCCCCTTACTTGGGAGTGTTCACGCAGAATGTTGTAACTGAGTTTTTGGAGAGCATGTGCTCTCAAGAAACATCACTGGAGGGTAGAAGTGTATTCCTGGAAGTCTGAAAGTGTGGAGATTTTCCACAAATTAGAGTTCAGACAGATGGTATTGGATGGTAAGTCTGTATCAGGAAGTCCATAACACACACTACCTCAGTGCCCCATACAGACGTAACTGCCACACATGACTATTAATTTCATACTTGAACATTTACTACATAGTAATTCTGGAGATAATACTGAGTAACTCCATCCCTCACGTCACATCTGAACCCAACCTGAATGTTTTACATTCCCTAACATTTTAAATAGAATGGACAAACTTGAGAAATGGCTTCTAACATTATATCTAAGAATTTGTACACACTGTTCAATGGATACTCCTTTTTTGAAGTGATTACAATGTTTTGGCAAATGTTAAGAAATTTAACTCAAAGCATCAAAAAAAAGACTCACCATCTCTTCGGTTAAGCCTCGCAAAGCCAGGGCTATGACTGCTGGACAGCTCTGATGAACTGCTGAATGATGATTGAGCCAAGGCAGACATCAGCTGATCATCACAATTATCTATAAAGGAAAAACATCACGTTCAGGTTAACACACTGAGCATGTTTTGCTGAAAACAGTAAGTAAAACAAAACACTGGAAAACACCTCAATTGACCTTGGGCTTAAGGAAGCACGCCTCAAAATGTTTGTCTCTGGGTCTATTAAATGTACCGTATCGGTATTGATCTAGCACTTTTATTTGATCAATATTTCATCAGATTACCATGGTGTAATTTACTATGTTAGTCGATTCCTTATATTCACCCAGTCCTAAACTAACTTCAAAGACAGCCTTGATAAATGGACCGCAGCTCACTAGTTACTATTTATGGGTACAGATACTGACATCTGCCAGTCCTATTTTAGCCTGAGCAGCATGAAGCTCTGACCTGGGCACATTCTCAATATTTCTTTAGGTGTGGAAAAGTACAACCACATTACATTCACTTACTATCTCTAGCGGGAGAAGGCAACAATGTTAAGAACTGTTGATGCCAAAAAAGGAGGGCCTTTTATTTTTGCCAGCTTTGTGTGTGCTTAAGGTAGATGGGACACAAAATCATTATAGGACAATTATTAGCATGCAAGTCCGAGCTTTATAAGAAACAAGCCACCGCATTTCAGAAAAGAGGATTTAACTGCAGTTCACAATCAATGGTGCATAAGGAAGCAGATTCCAATCAATATTTTGGATGTTAAATCCTTCTCCAGCTCAATTACTATACACAACGTGTGTTCATTCTCTATTTATATTTGCAAAATATAAATTGAGAATCAATACTTGTTCTCTTTTAGATAAAGGAGAACAGACATAAAACACACAAAAAAAGTGTAAGCAAGCCTTTCCCTATCTATGCACCACTGGCATTTGTTGTTAAGTAAAAGAGGGGGAAATTATGTAAAATATCATTCTTTGAGAAATGAACTAAAAATCTGAAACATTTACCAAGGTATGCAGCATCCTCTGGATGTTGCAATTAATGGGAAAAGGCTTACTGATGAATCCTACCAAGAGAGATATTCATCTACTAAGCAGTGAAGCTAAAGTGATAAGACAATATTTCAGATACCTTTACAGATGACATTAATACTAATTCATTTAGCAGCATCTTTTCTAATACTATAACTTCTTAGGGATCACAAACAAAGGATCTGCAGCAAATGGATGATTATTTGAACTACCAAATACCACTGATATTTCCATAGGAATGGTGTTGGCCACTCTGGGGGATTTTGGGGTGTGTGTGTTTTTTGTTCCTTTCATATAAAATTAATACAGAATAAGGAAAGATGTGTCTAATGAATAAGGAAAGAAACAGTAATTTAAAAAAATCTTTATACAAAAAACTTATGCCCGAGAAGTGCTGATCACATCCAACAGGGTAATAAATGCGCTCAGCTCCCATTACATTGCCATTATCTTCACAAAAGAGGTTTGATATCCCAGAGGTCTAAATCCAGAATGAGTCACACACTAAGTTACTGCTAAGAAAACACAATGTGCTACATAGAGTACTCTTAGACTAGGTTGGGAACCTTTTCTGTTCTGGGGGCCACATTGAAAATAGGTACGAGCTCCAGGGGCCACAGAGAGGTTAATGGGTGTATTCAATAAAATGAGGACACAGATCATGGATCTATGTCATGGATCTATCCCCTACCCTTGTTTTCAAGCCATCCTCTCTACTCCATTATCATGAGCTCCATTTTTTTAGTGCTTGGGGGTAGAGAATTGATCCAGGGGCCAGATCCAGGCACTAGAAAGGGGTCACATAAAAACCTGTCGAGGACCACACTCGGCCCCTGGGCCTGAGCTTCCCCACCCCTGTCTTAGACAGACACGGTGCTGGACAACCCCAGGAGATGCTTCAGGAGTGCACCCCGCATCTAGCCCCGCCTGGGTTGGGCTTAAAGGGACCCAGTGGCTTCCATGGCCTGCAGTCCACCTCCGCACCATAGAGTTGTGGTCAGATCACCTGACGCACTAGATTGCTGCCTGCAACTCCATGGTGTTGCTCTGGGAGGTCAAAAGAAAAACTGCTCTCTCTCAGGTCTCTCCTTTGACTCCCTTCCTGTCTCTGACCATCACCTTGCTTTAATCCATTACTCCCATTCACCCCCTCCTGCTTCCCCAACCTCTCGCTCTTTCCGTGACCTTCAATCCATTGACCCTCTTGACTTTGCTTCCTCCCTCTCACATGTCACCTCTACCACTTGCCCAGACTCTGCTGTCTCCACCTTCAACTGATCCCTTTCTTCCACCCTTGCCTTCCTTGGTCCCCTCTCGTGCCATCCTATCAGTCGCATAAACCCCCAATCTTGGTACACTCCTATCATACGCCACCTCCGATCCTGCTCTACAGCCACTGAAAGCCTCTGGTGGAAGTCTCATGAGTTTGCTGACTTCCTCCACTTTAAGTTTGCTCTTTCTGCATTTAGAGATGCCCTTTTCCTGGTCAAAGATCACTATTACTCCACTTTAATCGAATCTCACTCCCGCAACTCCTGCCACATCTACTCAATATTTGCTTCCCTTCTGAAGCCTCCCAGTCCTCCCCTCCCCTCCCTCTCTGCACAGGATCTTCTCTCCTTCAACAACAAGATTGATTAACTCCACCTTGCTATTGCTTTTCAACTGAGTGTCTACCTCCCCACTTCCTTCCCTGCTATTCCCCTTCCTGCCTCTCTTCTCCTTCTCCCCAACTTCTTTCGATGAGGTCACATCCTTCTTCTCTTCGTCCAACCCCTCCACTTCCCCTTGACCCCACCTCCTCTAGCCCCCTAACAGCAAGTGCCCCCACTGCTGTGTCTTCTCTGCTGCACATCATCAATCTCTCCCTCTCTACTGGGTCATTTCCATTGGCTTTCAAACACACCACCATCTCCCCTATGCTTAAGGAGGCTACTCTTGATCCCTCCAACCCTTCCAGCCATCACCCCATTTCGCCCCTAACATTTGCTTCCAAGTTCCTGGAGCGGGCTGTCTATATGCACTGTCTTGATATGTCCTCTCTTCAGATTCCTCCAATGACCCCCCTTCAATTGGACTTCCACCCTCTCCACACGACAGACTGCCCTTGTCAAAATCACTGATGCCCTTCTCTTAGGTAAGTCTATGGGCCTTTACTCCATTCTTGTCTTGGTCTCTGCCATCTTTACACTGTCGACCATGGCCTTCCCCTGAATTGGCTATGCTCCCTTGGTTTTGGGGACTCTGTTCTCGACTGGTTCACTTCATATCTCTCAAATGTTTCTCTTTCTGGTACCTCCTCTGTGTCGCTTCCCCTCTCTGTGGGCATTTCCCAAGGCTCTGTCCTGGGCCCTCTTCTATTCCCCCTTTACATTCTTTCTATTGGAAAACTCATTGAAACCCACGGCTTCCAGTATCACCTATATGCCAATGAGACACTACTTACTCTCTTCACTTTCAGGTCAAAGGGGAGTAAAGCGGGCCACCATCATGTCTGAAAACACCCTATGTCTGTCAAATATTTATATTTTAGGAGGGGTGGGGTGTGTCATACACCTTTTTTTTTTTCTGTTTTATCATTGTGGCTGGAGGGAATGAAAACAAGACATGGAGGAGTAGCTGGAGCAGATACAGCTGAGGATTAAAGTCCAGTTGACACATAGAAAAGAGAGGGGGAAAAGTGACTGCTTCTGTGGAAACTTTACACTTTACCTACAAAGAGATTTTTTGTTGCCCTGCTCTCCTCTTAGGAAAAGAATGAGGGCTTTTGTTTGAACCTAATTTTTACCTCAGAATAAAGAGCTTATTGATTTTCATCTATCTGTATTTGAAAAGAATTATCTTGTGGAGTATTTATACTGAAGAAAGTGGAGGGCTTTCATTCTTTCTGTTTATGGATTTGTTCAATGAACTGTCCTCACTGGCAGAAGACTAGCATTTACTTCTCCTTACCTTGCACAAATCTGATCTTGTTGGTGAGGTTCCTAGTGCTTGTAGAAGTTGTTTTTTGTTGATTTTTTAAAAATTATTAATTTTTACTTTATTAATTATGGAATTAGATTGTGAGAAAGGCAAAGAGCCAAGGGCTTATAGAAGACTGTGGGGAAGTAAACAATTGGGAATGTTGAAATGGGACTCTATGCACCTCATCTATTTTTCCCAGATTTTGTTTTTGGTTTTCGTTGTTGGGTTTTTTTGGTGTTTCAAACAGAGAGAAGGAATTGAAGCAACATTTCCTCACAGATTTTTTCAGTGCATGTATCCAAACACTCATACATATACATAAGCTATTATTCAAATGCCAGTAGTGCAAGACAAAAACAATTTGTCTATTATGACGTATTGATTGAAAATAAATGAGCCATGTTCCGTAAACACTTTTACATTTTGGTAATTATACATTTATGGTATATAATACAAGGCTATTTTTTTTTCCAGGAAAGAAACCTGACACCACATTATACTCCATGGTTTATCAAAGCTATAAATTATTCAAGTCCAGTCTTGCTATTCATTCTTAATTCAGAAGTTACTGAGAATTCTTGAATTAAACCCAAAGCACAGAACTGACAAGACACAGATGGTCTTCATTGATTTGTTTATTTTATTTAATAAAATCCATTCCACGCTGATTCATTTTTCATTTGTTATTTTCAGTATTAGTTCACCTGCTCTGAAATAGACAGTGGGTTCAATCCAATGCCCCACGGACTGTGTGCGCGTAGCTGTGCACAAACTGCGCAGATCCACATTGTGGGCACATTGTGCCCTGAGGAAACCATGCGTGGACAGTCCACAGGGCATTGGACTGAGGCCAGTATCTGAATGCCCATGCTGTTTAGTTTCAATGGCTGTTTTTAGATTGACAGGGAGCAAGCAGCGCCCTGAAGTAGGCATGTGAGTAACACAAACCAGAGCTGCATGTGAGTGACACAAACCTTCAGACAGACAGCCTGGAGGGTGAGTGAACCGAGTGCACAGACAGGCAACACTCCTTGTCCTTGCCCTAGGAAAGCCCCGACTTGGGAACACGTGGACAGGCAAGCCAAGCCTGTGTTCTGGCCCCATGGCTCACTCTGGTAACCATGGCAATGGGCCCTGGTAGCAGAAGTCACTCTGACCATTTAATCCACCAGCATCTATGATCTGGGGAGGACCATTTTTGGCCAGGGCTTGTGGTTCCATTTAGATGGACAAGGTTCCTTGTTTGCCACCTGTTGCCCTGAGTTTGGCCAGCTCACTTGGTGAGGTGCGCTCCAGAATCTCCAAGAGCAGCTATAGCCTGCCTGCTCCAGTTTGCACATCTGGCAGTCACTCCTCAGACTGACAAGTCAACCTGGTGGTGACGTGGCCTGGCACGGGCAAAATCAGGGCTGCTGTACCTTCTCACAACAATATCCCCATGCTGCCTAGTGTAAAAAGGGATATTTCTTTTTACTCCAGAGATAAAAATCAGAGCTGCTGTACCTTCTCACAAGAATAGCCCCATGTACCTACTACCTAGTGTAAAAAGTAATATTTCTTTTTTACTCCAGAGACAAAAAATAAAAATTAAAAAAATCTATAACACATTTTTTTTTCCCTGCCAGACACTTCCAAATTGATACTAACAACAAACGATACACCTAGGATGTATATTTTCAAACCGACTGGAGCCTGGCTAGTTACTTCAGTGGCTCTACTGTTGATTTAACGCAGTGTAAATAAGAAAAGAAAAGAACTCTGAGTTTAGACATAACTTTAAAGTTAAGAAGATAGACTAAGGGAGGGTATAAGAGAAGGAGAACAAGGGATGGAAAACAAATTTTACAGCTCAAGTATTGGGATTGTTTTAATCTACAAATGCATATTGTTGACAAAAAACTAAAATTAAAAATAGGTGTAGGAGTGAAAGCAGTAGTGAAGAGGTGAGCTTACCCAAGCTGATCAAGAATGTCCGCAAGAGAAAGTAAAAGGCAGACAAAACTGACAAATCATCAACCCAGAATTGAAGGCCCTAAGGATTATGGGATTCATTAGATAAAGTTCAATCCAAGCCAAGCAGCCCAACAAACTAGCGCAAAAACACATACTTTTTGTGGCCTATGGTTCATAAGTGAGTGAGGTAGCCAGCATGATGTTCAATGTTCATTTTCCTTTGACTTCCCCAGTCCAATTGATAAAGTACACAACTGGGTGGAGTAGAAGTGGCTAACTATTTAGAGTCCAATATGACCTGAACTCACAACCTTCCGAGATGTAATTGAGTACCTAAACCACCCAGCCCGTGCCTCATTCGTTACTAGCATCGACTTAAATACAAGTTGTAAAGGCTTACTCTGGAACCACCCTTTGATTATGTAAGAACAATTTTTATCTCCACAGGTAGCGGCAGACAAAATAATTGGCAAAACAAGATAATTGCTGAATTAATGAATTTAAGAGACATCATAAGAGAACATTGCCTCCACACTGATGAGACAATCTAGACAAGATGCAGATTCTAGAAACACAGCAACCATTTATTCAGTTAATAACCAGTATCCACCAATTAGAAACATCCAGTGGCACACTGGGTAGGGCCTTTAGCAAACTTGCCCTGGAATCATCCCTGACCAAGAGCATGTTACAGGCAAGAAATCCGACTAGCCCTGAGGATCCCCTCTTCCACAGTGCTGCCACCTTCTTGACACTAGGAAGCAAGGAGGTAGCAGGAGAAGAAAAGGATCACCCCCATCACCAGGCCAACCAGCCAAAAGAAAGAGGGCTTTCCCCCACCCCTTCTTCTGGGAGGGAGGAGCCACCAAATGGGAAGCCCATTGTGAACCCTCTACCCCACCATGAAGGGATTGATTAGCAGTTATTTAATGCTCTGGACTCGGATATAACCATTGCACACTTGACTGTCCACTTGGTTACTACAATTAACTGACCTAAGAAAACACCAACCCCAGAGCTTGCACATGAGCTGTTATTTGCCAAAGCAGCAAGTAACAAAGGGACTCCTATGCTGACTGATGGCCAAATGAGGCGATCAGTTCCACAGATGACACAAAGTTATTCAAGGTAGTTAAAACACGAGCAGGCGGTGAGGAATTTCAGGAGGATCTTGCAAGACTGGGAGACTGGACAACTAAATAGCAGATGAAATTCAGTGTTGACAGGTGCAAAGTGATGTACATAGGGGAAAATAATCTGAATTATATGTAGAAAATGCTGGTCTAAAATAGGGGTTACCACTCAAGAAAAGGATCTTGGAGTCTTTATGGACAATAAATGTAAGTCCTCAGCTCAGTGTGCAGCAGTGGTCAAAAAAGCAATCAAAAATGTTATTAATTATTAAGAAAGAAACAGAATAGAAAGTATCATCATATCTCTATATAAATCTATGGTGTGACCACACCTTGAATACTATGTGCAGTTCTGGATGCCACATCTCAAAAAAAAGATATAGTAGAACTTGAAAAAGAGAAGGGCAAACATGATAAAGGGATATGGAATAGCTTCTGTATGAGGAAAGGCTTGAAAGGTTGGGGCGTTTGGTTTCAGTCTGGAGAAGAGATGGCAGAGGGATTATGATATAACTTTATAAAATCATGAGTTGAGTGGAACAAGTAAATGGGAGTTTTTATTTACTCTCTCAAATAGCACTAGGAGTAGGGAACACTCCATGAAACTAACTGGTAGCAGATTTAAAACTAATTTAAAAGTTTTTCTTCACTCAATGCACAATTAACTTGTGGAATTTATTGCCGGAGGATGTGGTCAAGGTCAACAGCATAGCTATGCTTAAAAAGAGGATTGGACAGGTTCTTGGAGAACAGTCCCATTGATGGTTATTGGCCAAGCAGGTTGCGGGGCGTAACCTCTGAGTGTAGGGAGCTGGGAGTGAACAACACAGAATAGATTGCAACACGATGGGTACTTCTCACAAGTGACCAAGACTGGTCACTGTCAAAGACAGTAAGTGTTTTCACACAAGGTAGAAACCCCAGGCTCTGTGGAGCCCCCATGCAGCAGTCACACACGTGGAACGCATAGGGAGCACAGCAAACAGGCAGCATCCTGAGCAATGTAGACGTGCAAGGGAGAAGCCGCCACTCATCCCCCTCGGTTCCATCAGAGCTTGGGAAAATCCTTGGGCCTGGAGGAAGTGACCAGCGGCTGCCAGCCAGCTGATAGGAAAGAGCAGAAGGGCAAAGAACTCCATCCGCTGGCTGGCATCTGCCAAGCGTTCTCACTTCCGGTCTGCTCCATCAGGCTGCTGGGCACTTCCCTCCAGGCCTGATCCTGTTGCCAGCACAGCAATTCTGAGCATACACAGCAGCTGTGTTTGCCCCAACAGAAAGACAGCAGTCCCAAGGTTGCCCATTATCCCATTTCCTGGGTCGGTGCCTTGTGGAGTCACCCAAGGGCAGCCTTGGGTTGAAAATCTGGTGAGCATCTTTCAGATGGGGAGGGATGGGCAAACGAGGTTTGGAGGTTCAGACCGAAATCCGTCTGTTCAGTCAACGGAACCGAACTTCTGAACCGAACTCGAATTTCAAACTGAACCGAACCGAATTTCTGAACTCCATCCTGTTCACCCATCCCTAGTGGCAACACACACAAAAAAACCTGGTTTTGAATGGCTGAACTTGGTTCAGAAGTCGGAATTTGACCGAACTGAACTTCCAAACTGAACTTGAATTTCAAACCGAACCGAATTTCCGAACTCGAATTTAAAACTGAACTGAATTTCCGAACTCTGTTCTGTTCACCCATCCCTACAGATGGGAAGTTGAATCTGGATCTAATGGGGGCAAATGTGGGGCAACATCTCATCTATTAACACAGAAGATGCTGGGCTTGATGGACCCTTCGTCTGACCCAGTATGGTACTTATGTTCAAATACACCTGGGGACGCAGGGGAGGGGGGAAGAAATTCCTGCCCCAAAAGGTGACTTGTCAAAGATTTACAGGGTTCAATTTAAGAGAGTGGGTTAGATGGGTTTTGGGTTGCTCCTCTGGTCCTGACAATGACAGTCATTTTCCAGTTGAGTGGGGGCTTTTAGGGATGGGCAAACGCGGTTCAGAAGTTCGGAGTTCGGTCGACCGAGCCAAACTTCCGAACTGAACTCGATTTTTGAACTGAACTGAATTTCCAAACTCAGCTCTGTTCTCCCATCCCTAAAAGATAATATTTAGTTCAATGGGGGTTGAATTTCTGAACTTTGTCTGGAAGTTTGGAGTTCGGTCGACCGAACCCGAATAGTTCGGTCGACCAAACCCAACTTCCAAACCGAACCAAATTTCCGAACTTGGTTCTGTTCACCCATCCCTAGGGGCTTTTAATCTGGAATGCTCTTGCATCTCATGAAAGACCTTAGAACTACCAGTAGGAGAGCTGAGGGGTGTTTAAATCCCTTCATCTCCACGCAACTGCTAGTCCGAACCCCACAGAGACACTGTGCAGTGAGTGAGCACAAAGCCTCATTCTACCTTAAGGGGGCAGAAGAGCATTTTAAAATGTTAAGAAAATTAATGGGTGTCCAAAGATAGGACAAATTACATCACTTATGTGGCATTCTGTGAGTCCTTGGTTAAACCTAGGAGAGGGAAGTTATTCTGTATCTTACAATGTCTTAATATTTTTAGTAATCATTTACACTAAAGCAGAGACCCCCAATCAAGAAATAGGGATTCACTCTGTTGAGACTGATACAAATGTCAATGAAAAGCAAGGCTATATCCTGGAGTGCTCACAATTCAAATCTCCTTTTCTTCGATAAACTTGTTTTGTGGAACAACTTCAAACCAAGTCAATGCAAGCTACACAAAAATTAATATTTACTCCCATTTTATGAGTAGCTTTTACAATTAGCAAGTGACACAAAGCTGTGGTTCTGAACCCGTGTGTCGGGGCACACTAGTGTGTTTCGGCAGGTTGTCACGTGTGCCCTGAAAAGTTAGGCAATTATAGTTGCTCTGTGAACTATGGCCCTTCAAGACCACGCTGATACTAAATAAAATAATATTTTGTATTGTAGGTGCTATGTACAATTTAATATCCCATTTAACAACCACTTCATTTTGTCTTCTCTTACATACATGAAAGAAGGGGTTTTGGTATTGTGTTAAATTTAATTTTATGGCTATTGACATGGGCATGGGCATGCTGAAAAACTTTGCTGAAATGTGTGTGTGCGCCCCCCAAAAAGATTATGAGCATCTGACATAAGGTATTGTTTACATTGTAAACAAATACAGACCACCAATCATATATTCCAGGATGAATATGGAGGCAAGACTTAAAAGAGACCTCCCCGCCGCCCCCCGGTAAGGGAATGACGCACCACATAAATCATCAACTTTGTACTGTGATTAGACTTTTGAGTTTAAATGTCATCTGTTTTTAAAAAACAACATCCTAGGGGTAATGCAGACAAAACTTTTTGCCATAGCGCTGGACATCATTCGTCATTCAAACCCCTGAATAAACTTGGAGGAGGAAGAAATTTGCATTTCACAGGGGGCTAGAACATTTGGAGGCAAATATGCAGGCCTTGGTTTAGATGCAGAAACCGACTTTCAGACTTCAGGCCTAAAGGATGAACAGGTTGCAAAGCAAGTATAAACAGTCTCCAGGGAGGGAGAGGAAGAAGACAGGCAGTTGCTCGTGATACCAGTGATGCCAGGGGCTGATGGAACAGTATATTGACTTTAGTTATAATAACAGCTGTTTAGAAGCCAGATGTCTGAAAATGAGTATGCCAAAGAGAAAAGGAGAAAACATTGTATTTCAGCTTTTTTCTTCCCATACAATTAAAATAAAGACCCTGAAGGCACAAAATGCAAACACAGGAGTGAGCATACCAACAGAGATAAATATTGGTCCATCAGCCACATTAGCACTCATTCAAATTATCTAAAGCCTTATCCTTTCATATACTGTAGTCTCCGCGTAAGTTTAATACAATCTAAAACAACAAATGAGATTTCTCCTAGAAGCACAGCTGTGCTTGTTACATATGCAAAGTATGATGGTATAGTTCTTGCCACTTTAAAACCCTGGCAGACAGATACCTTGGAGAATTTCTGTATGCAGCTTCCAAGTAAGATACTATCACTCATATACAGCACCTCATGTTTTACGCTGATCCGACAACCATGTAAACTGTATAGCAGCTATCCCAGCCCCACTGACAATACTGAACTTTATGCATTTATATTGTATCTGTGATGCAATGCACTAGCTAAAGGGTCACCAAAAGGATAGAGCAATAAAATAAACTTTAAGAAGTCAGAAGCTTTGAGAACCTGAGAAAAAGGGTATTATAAGTGAACATTTCAGCTGTGAAAGAAATAGTATTATGTCATAAATATGCAGTTCCTTCTTTCGCCTGTTAGAAATGACACATATGGGGTAATAGCACTGACTTTAGTGAGAATCATGTATAATGCCAGTCTGAAACATGATGCTGAAGCCATTGCTACTGGCACCAATGAATCCCATTTCACAGCCGAAGCAGCAACTCCTTTTTCCGCTCCGTTATTTCATTCCACCATTTCGGAATTGCCCTCAACGTTCCAAAACTTTTCCGCCGGCATGCTGCAAATTCCACTAGCATTCCACTCATTCTGAAACTGTCAGAACAATCTCAGAAACTGTCAGAACAAATGTTGTTGTGCTACTTCGTAGAGCCGATGGAAATTGTGGAAGATTGAAACTGTCGAAACAAACATTGTTCTGCTATTTTTGCTGCCGATGGAAGTAGTGGAACAAAAGTAGTGGAACGGCGAAAGTAGCAGAACAAAAGTAGCGGAATATATGTTTCTATGACACCGTGCCGTTCATTGTGGAAGAGGTTTTTCCGCTGGAAAAAGCTACCGCAGTAGCTTGCCGTTTCAGTCCTTTCCCATTCACTTTTGTGGTACTTGCAACATGAAGGACTACTACAGTGCCTACCATGAAGTGGCTTCAGAATTGTACAATTTCCAGTCAGCCTCAGCCTGTACCCAGTGGTACAGGAAACCCTTTAGGCATGCACTTAGGTTGTGCATATGTCAACATGCGCTTGCACAATCACACCATCACACCTACTGGCAGACAGACTTGTTAGACACCCCTCCTATCATTCATGCTTTAATACTAGCTAGGGGTGGGACACCAGGGAGAATACCAGATATACGGGTATCGGATCTCCCCGCTTCCGGATTTACCAGTATCGGCCTACCGGATCTTTAACATTGGGTGTTTTACCAGGGTTTTTTACATTGCGGCCGTTTATCTCAATGGCCGCAATGTTTTAAAAAATGGTAAAATACCCAATGTTAAAGATCCGGTATGCCGGTACAGGTAATATCAGATTTATTGGATTAATCTGATACACCCAAATACCAACAATATCAGTTCTCGGGAGACCTGGAGTTCCCACCCCTAGAACAACATGCCCAAAGTGCATCTCATCAACATGACCTTTGTCCAGACTGCTTCCAAATAAATAAATAAATAAATAAATAAATAAAGACGCATCCAGATTTTGCCCAGCCAAAGGTTCTCCACCCCTCATTTAAAGGGATGCACTGAAAGACTGGGCTGCCCCATGGTATAAATATTGGGCAGCGGAGATTGATAGGCCTGTCTATTTGGATGGGCTACAGGTACCAAAGCTGAGGCATGCTTTTACCTCATTAAGATGCCAAACTATGCTCACTTAGGTGCTGCGTGGGAGGTATGAGGAACATGAATATGCATAGTGTTTGTGTATTTGTGGAACAGGATCCATAGAGGACCTTCCCCATTATTGTTTAGCCCTTTATATGAGGAAGCGAGAGTAAAGTTGTGGGCCATGGTTGGAACTCTGCAGGGGAGAACAGTTGTGCAAAAATGTATTTATTCTTTTGAGAGATGGTGTCCCAGAAATTTCCAAGGCAGTAGCTATCTTTGCTTGTAAAGCAAGGAAGCAGCATGCAGTTCGGATGCTACAGGGATAGCCTGTAGCCTGTGATATCCCATGATATGGTCTGTGATACCCCATTTGCCCTTGAGAATCCCCCTTATTAGATTAAGATAGGATTTTTCCCCCTGCTAAGGTTATTTCCTGATCTAGGACCTAAACTCAATTTGAGGAGTTGAGGTATTGGGGGGTGGGGTGGGAATAAAATTTAATTTGGCTGAGTACCAAAAGGAACTTGTTTTATGTATATTATAATATTTTATACTTTTTGAATTTATTTTTGTCTTATGATATTTGCATGGATTGCATGGAAGGCCAGTGCAATAAAATTGTAAATTGAAATACTGGGCTCAGGGAAAGGGAGCAGACATGAGGACATATCCATGGCACAGATTTATAACCTGGACCTTCCCCTTCCTGAGCACACCTCTTAAGCAACCCCACCACAACTTCTATGTGGCCCTCCAATTTTCTACTGATATGCCAAATGTCCTCTGGGAGGGAAAAGATCCCCCATTCCTGCCCTAGGTTTCTGTAATTAGAGTCATTATTCCCTGACCTTTCTGTAACTTGAGCCCATTATTTCTAACCCTGCCCTCTGTAGCAGTGAACAACACTGGCCATCTTCTTGGTGGCAACCCTTTAGATAACTATGGACTGCTATCATGTCTCCATGTTTCCACTGCCTGACTGTCCTTAAAGTCAGGATTATTTCCCTGAAATTCAATCTAAATCTCCCTTTCTGCAGCTTGAACCCCTTGCCTCTTAGTTATGCCCTCCACAGCAATCTGATCTTTGCCATTAGAAATAAATGAGAATTCATCCATCTCACAACTGAATGGCTGGCAACACCTGTGGCTCTGTCTTACTAGCATTCCACTACTGGAGTTGTTAACTTCAGCTCTTGGACTGGTTCCTACCAAGTCAACAATTACTGGGTTTTGTGACAACAAAAATCCACAACAATTATAATTTGCCTAAAAATAGAGGGTTATTTTTTTCCTAAGATAAGCAAACACAGGAAGATTGCGTGGGTGGTGGTGTTGGTGTTTTTGTTTTTGTTGTTTTTTAAACACGTCTTGAAACTCTAGATTTCCTATTTTATTTTATAAATGCCTCAGAGAAGTCACTGCTTTCCAGTTTGGCCCTTTTCAATCAGGCTGTGGTAGGCGGGTGAATGGATGGATGAGTGTACTCCCACGGTGGGTGGAGGTGGATGTGCACCCGTTTCCATGAGCACACAGCCATCTCCACATATAGAGAAACCGGCATTGGAGCATGTTGCTCCATGCATGGATGATGGGTGGAGTGTGGGAGCACGCACACACACCCACATACTGTGGACGGTGTTCCTACAGATGCCCCACCACCACAGGTGGTGTTCTCACAGCACACACACACACACACACCCGGACAAGCGTGGAGTGGATGGGGTGTATGTGTAAAGGCCCTTAGATATAACATCAACGTATTACTACTTTGGTGAAGGTAGGAAATTTAGAAGGATGTGTATGTATGAAGTAAAACTGTGTGTCTTAGGAAACTTAAGCACCATTAACTCTGTATCAGAGCCAAATCAAAGCTGGAAGAAGGATGGAACATCTGCGAAATCCTATCCAGCTAAGTTTCTCTGGTTGGTTAGGGGGTTGGTTGGTCCAATGTCCCTCCACCTGGAATTGGAATTTTTCAATGCCCGCTGTGATGTGTGTGCTGATTATTTTGCATATAAAATCACCTGGATCCACCATACTTTCAACACTGTATTTATTGCAATGGGTGAACCAGAGGTCATGGAAGCCCTGTCTGGTCCTGTTTTGTGGGATCAGTTTCAGTCGGTGTTGCCCGCTGATGCAGAGGATGTTCTTGGGGCTGTTCAGGCCACCTTCTGCAAACTAGACCCATGCCCATCCTGGCTCATTAAGACCAGATGGGAGACATTATGACCATTGCTGACGGGGGTGATCAGCACCTCCCTTTGGGAGTGCAGAGTGTCAAGCTGCCTCAAAGACACAGTGGTATGACCTCTGCTCAAAAAAACATTTCTAACCTTCCCTTTTTAGGGAAGGTTACTGAACAGTTGTTGGCTCAGCAGTTACAGGAGCATTTGGACTGCATTGGTTTTCTAGATCCCTCGCAGTCTGGCTTTTGCCCGGATTATGGCACTGAGACTGCACTTGTGTCATTGGTCAATGTCCTTCGGCATGCCTTGGACTGGGGCTGGTAATCTCTCCTGATCCCATTCAATCTGTCAGCAGTGTTTGATAGCACTGATCATGAGTTGGTGGTGACTCGCCTGCAGGACCAAGATGGGGTAGGTGGGACCGTTCTTGAATGGTTCCGCTCTTTCCTGGCTAGGAAAACTCAGTGAGTGACATTGGAGAACTGTTCCTCGTCCCCCAAGAACCTCTCATGTGGGGTCTCACAAGGTTCGGTTTTGTCCCCTCTCCTGTTCAACGTGTATATGCAATTGCTGGGTGAGGTCGTGAGAGGGTTTGGTGTCATCAATATACTCAAACTCTACCTCTCATTTTCATCTGACGCTGGCCCTGCAGTCTCGGTGCTTAGTCAGTGTTTGGTGGCTGTGGAGGACTGGATGAGGGCGAGCCATCTGAAGCTGAATCCTGGCAAGACTGAGGTGATGGTGGTGGGGAGGGGTTGGGGGCCGGGAGGTACCCATAACCGATGGAGTGCATGCCTCCTTGGTCCCTCAGGTTTGGAGTCTGGGGATGCACCTTGACTCCCAGCTGCACCTGGATACCCAGGTGGAGGCTGGGGCGAGAAGCGCATTTTGCCAACTACATCTGGTGAGGCAGTTGTGTGCATGTAATTTTAGTATTACAATAACGATAACAAAAATTGATATTTTTGTTTTCATTATTGCAATAACAATAATGCAATATCTGATGGATGTATCGCTGGCCAATGAGCAGCACAAGAAGGCCCGAAAAGTCTCATAGCACTCTGTGACTGCTCAATGTCTGCTGCCTCCCACAATCAATGAGGGGGTTCTGGTGGAGGGCACTGCAACACTTTATAATGGGAGGGCCAGGCTTTTTCTCTCTGTTCTGTGAGAGCTCTGCTTGTCAGGCTGTGTGGTGCTTGCAAACAAAAAACCATCCCTAGACCTCATTGTGTTACCAATACCTTTCCTTCCTCATACGCTACATTTTACCCTCTCCCTTCCCTTCTTCCCCCTGTACATTATAGACAGGTAGCATAGATTAGATATAGGTATATATTATAGACATATAGAATAGAATAGTTATATAGATAATCAATTAAAAACAGATAGTTTTCCTTTTCCCTTCCTATTTCCCTTAGATTTAGATAGGTATTAGTTGTGCATGGGAATTGATAATGGTATCAATACCCAAAATAAAGTCTTTGAACGAAAGTGAAAGCGACCGCAAACGCGACAGTCATTAACAACAATAACGAAACCAGCATTTTTGAATAATGAAAACAAAAAACGGGAATGACATAGGGGCCTGGTCCACACTCCGAGAGGCCACTCCGAGAGGCCATGTGTCTCGGACTCAGACCTGGCCACCATTGTCCATGCTTTCATTACCTCTTGACTGGACTACTGCAATGTGCTTTATGTGGGGCTACCCATGATGATGGTTCAGAAGGTGCAGCTGGTGTAGAATGTGGTGGCCTGGCTCCTCACGGGGACTGGACACCAGGAGCACATAGCACCAGTGCTCTGGGCTCTGCACTGGCTGCCTATTGTCTTCTGGGTCCAATTCAAGCGGTTGGTTCTTACCTATAAAGCCCTATACGGCCTAGGCCCCATGGATCTTCAGGACTGCCTCATGCCCTCCTTAAAGTCCCCTGAGTTTTTTGGGGGGGGGGGGGACACTAGAGAGTATTCTCAGTGGCCACACCAAAGCTGTGGAACTCCCTTCCATCCCAGACCGCCCCTCTTTTTGACAGATGTGCAAGACCTGGTTGTTCCGTCTGGCGTTTGGTGAGGGTGGGGGGTTATTGGGGAGTTGGGCTGGGGTATCATTGTCTTGGTTGTTTTTTGCCCTATTATTTATGTGTATATTTATTCTGTATTTGTATATTTTATGAATGTGTTAGGGTTTGTGTAATTTTATATTATGTGTATTTTAGCAGGTTTTTAGATGTTTTTTAGTCGCTCCAAGCTGCTTTTGCAGGAGGGGACAGGGCATAAATTACTAAAATAAATGAATAAATAATTCTGTGGCAGCAGAATGTGGTGGTGGTGGGCCTCACTGTTCAGTAGGACGTCTTGAAACTGGTTTTACAAAGTTCAGTTTAAAAACCTCTGATTAAACTTATTTTCCACAATACTGTCTGGTGAAGCTTTTAATATTTATAGGTGATAGCATATTACTCATCTCTGCTATTTATCAGGGTGCAAGTACATTGTGTCACGAAGCATGTTTTTATTGGCTAAAACTTCATCTCACTTTAAGGACATATGCATAATGTGTTATTTTGTGTGGAGGTATGGAATGGAAGGTTAATGCAATATGTAAATTCCAGTAATGCAGGTTGCAAGTACTAAACCCCCCCACCCCCAATTTATATTTTTAAAATGATAATAGCTGGTATGCTAGCAAAATGGCAAGACCTTGAAAGAGAGCACAGTAGAGTTTTGAATAAATGAACTGAACTAAAATGGGTTTGTGATTTAAAAGTAAAATGATATTATTTTAGTACATGGATATAGAATTTATATATATTTAAGGTTGGTATTAAAGGGGTCCCGTCCCCCCCCCATGCTGGTATACAGTATCGAAAAACTAATTTTGTAACTGCATAGAATGTCATTTCCCTCTGAAATAAGGCTGCCTCACAACCTCTCACAGGATTATAAAATTGTCACTCTGTTTGTACTATCCCAATATATTTTGAAAGTTGACATATTACCAGTGTGTTTTTCATTTAATTATTTTTTCAGCTAAAATATAAACAGATGTTGGTGTAAATATTGGTAAGATTAATATCAACATATCCATATAAAAATTCAAAATATTTTGTAATGTATTCTCACCAATATTCTAAAGACCGCTTTTTCTCTCTCCCATAGTAACATTTATAAAAGCTTTTGAATGTGTCAGTTACTTACTGCTTCAAGGATCTTTTTTCCAATTATTTCACAAGAAAAGCTTTGTTTAAAGAGTGCAAAATTTCCAGTTTTCCATTGGGATATTTTTTATTGCAAAAGCCATTTTGTCACTTTAAAATACTTGAAAAAGTAATCATTTTAGCACAAAAAGTGTGTGTATGTGTGTGTTACAGCAAAGAAAATAAATACTTTTTTTTGTCTAGTGTACATAGTTTGCAACTGAAGGCTCTAATAACCCTTCAACTGACATACCATAGATGGACAGCTGCACCTGTAAATAGCCCCAGCCAATATGGGTAAAAACACGCAGCCCAGGAAGACAAGGCATGCATCAGGCCGGAGCACGAAACACACATGAGGAACATGCGGGTGGCCCCCACACTGCACTCAGCACCCAACCCTCCACCATGACTGGCAATCATGATGGCCAACAACAGCTGGCCATACCTGCCTGTCATGGCAGAGCCTGCCTGCACTGGCCCAAAAACAAACATACAGTTCTCGGGTGGCCCATTTTATCCCCATTGGGCAGACCCTAGCCAAGACTGATGACAGCCTTGGCTAGCCGCCACCACGACTTGGGTTACCTCAGGTCAAACATCTGGCAGTGCAGGCACACATGTGCAGGGCAGGCAGGGTCCATGCACAAGTGTGCTTCAGCTGGCCAAACTGGTCCACTGTCACATCTGTTTTTACCCTATGTTACCAGTAGATTGATCAAGCCCTATAGATGTGAAATACTAGCCCTTTTCACACAAGATGCGCCCACTCATGAACACCCAGAAATCTGTGTGAAGGACACATGGCATGGTCACGTACGGTGAGTGGGCGTGCATGCGCGCTGCAGCCTAACACACATCCCCATTCACCCTCCACTCATCAACACACAGAGCAACCGGAAAAAATGGAGGTTGCTCCGTGCGTGTTGATGAGTGGGGATGCATGTGCGCCTGTATGCATGACCTGCCTACTCACCGCACATGAAACGGCGTGACCACAGACCCCCACCCCCTCCCTGCAGGGGCCATGTAAAAATGACCACTGGCCAATCTGTGCTCATTTATGCAGGTGCGATGTAAAAGATCCAAGTAACTCTACTCAAGCTGATGGAGGTACTACAGATTTACTTTTGCTGTAAATGAAATCAGAATTTAAAAACTATGTATTGGAAAACTAAGGTCTTTAGCCTAGATAAATTTTACATAATGCCAGGAACACCTTTAAAAGTGTCTTACATTGTAAGTGAGATTATCCATCTCAGCAGAATTACACATTTTAAGATCAGAGTAATTCTCACACCTGTGGAAACTTTAAACACAAGAAATAAAATAAATAATAATAATAATAATACAGTCAGTGTCTGTTATTTAAATGGGAACTGTATTCATATGAAGCACATCTCAGAGCCAGACAAGGCAACCAGGTTTTCCCTGTAAATTCAATACCATAAATCAGGTTCTCACCATGGTGAGGGAACTGCCAGCACAGATGTTTCCAACATGGAGATCTACTGTAGGCAACAGAATTCTACACAAGTATAACCCTGAAGCAAATGAAAAATGCATGTATTAATCCAGAATTGGGGTAAAATAGACCCCAATTAAGTCACAATTGGAAAAAAATTAATATGATTGGTTTGCAAATGATTTAACTTTTTTAAAAAAATATATAATTAAGAGCTATTATTTACGGGACAGAAAAAATACTAACACAAAAGGTATTTGAGGTCAATAGTACCCTAACAGTTCCAAAATAACAGTACTGAGGGTTGAACTGAATGTTTGGAAGTAAATTATTAATTATTATTATAATAAGCATTTATATAGTGCCAGCGATGTACCTGGCACTTTACAAAGAATAAAATAGACATGGTCCATGCCCAACAGCTTATAATCTAAAGAGAGGGGGAGGGGAGACAGGGAAGGGGGAACAGAGGGAGAGACAAGGGATGCAACGTTCATGAGGATGCAAGAGCTCAGGTACTAATTATTGGCTTGGTTACAGTAATTGGGAGTATGCAGATAACAGGTGGGAAATAATCCTGGGTGGGGATGCTTAGCAGGAGCTAGGAAGGGCGGAGCAGAAGAGGGGGGTTTTGAGGAGGGACTTGAAGGTCTGGGGGGGGGGGGCAAGGCGGACGAAGGCAGAGGGAGTTCCAGGGATGCGGGGCAGCGAGGGAGAAGGGACAAAGGCGGTTGGGGGAGCAGGGGAGGTGTGGGAGGGTGAGGGAGAGGATGGAAGAGGAGCGGAGTGCATGACGAGGAGTTTGGAGGGAGATCCGGGCAGAGAGGTAGGGGGGAGCAAAGTGGTGAAGGGCTTTGTAGGTGAAGACGAGGAGCTTGTGCAGAATACAGTCAGGAAGGGGGAGTCAGTGGAGAGAGGAGAGGAGAGGCTGCACATGGTCAAAATGACGGGCGAGGTGGATGATCCTGGCAGCTGAGTTTTGAACAGAGATGACAGAAGAAATTTGAGATCGGGGAAGGCCAGTGAGGAAGAGGTTATAGTAGTTGAGGCATGAGATGACTAGGTCATGGATGAGAGTTTTGGCAGAGGAGACAGACAGAAAAAGGCAAATCTTGGCAATGTTGTGAAGGGAGAAGCGACAGGATTTGGCGACAGAGTCAATGTAGGGTTTGAAGGTAAGGTGCGAGTCAAATATGAAGCCCAAGCTGCGAGCTTGGGGGACAGGGAGGATGGAGACCCCATCAATGGTAATTGACAGGGAAGAGGGAGAGGAAGGATTGGGAGGGAAGATCAGGAGTTCAGTTTTCGCCATGTTCAGTTTGAGTTGGCATTGAGACATCCAGGCGGAGATATTGGAGACACAGTTGGTGAAATGAGCTTGAACAGAGGGGGAGAGGGACGGAGGAAGAAATAGAGTTGAGTGTCTTCAGCGTATAGGTGGTATTGGAAACCTTGAGAGGCAATGAGTTTCCCTAGGGATTGGGTGTATATAGAGAAGAGGAGAGGGCCAAGGACGGAGCCTTGGGGAACCCCAACCAAGAGGGGTAGGGAGGAGGAGGGGGAGTATTTCGGAAGATATACATTGAAGGAGCGGTCAGAAATGTAGGAGGAGAACCAGTCGAATATGACCCTCAGTACCTCAGGCATGTAGTGCTTTCATTTTCCTATTCATTACAATTGTCGACGCACCCCCAAAAACGAGACAGGATGCCATTAATGGATTTAACATAGGCGCACCCTTTATTGATCCAAATTTATTAAATTGAATAGGTGAGGGGGTGACATCGCCTATTGCGATTCAGGGTCCAGTATCAACCATAAAACACTGAAACCTTAAACATCAGGGGAAGTCTCGATATACCCTCGATAACCTCCCCACGTCTCCCCATCATACAGCGCTTGCATGCGGCCAAAGGGGACTTAGTCCTTTAAACTTGAGTAAGGACTAGGGTGCTTAATGGTGGGGACCATACGATGCCCTACCACCGCTCCCGATCACCCTCTTCCCAGGGAAAACAACGTCATGTATGCCACACCCTGCAATCATGTTAAGCATGTCCTCCCCATCTCTTAAGGAGATGACTCCTATTTCCTTTGCCCTAACAGAAATGATATTGGACCCCCGCCAAGGGTGTGACAATTATAACACAAACATCATTAAGCTTTGAGCAAGCACCATCATCTAGTGGCCAGCCAAGTTACCCATACTGTAAGGAAGGCGAAAACGAACAAGGAGGCCATCTGACCAACTTTCTTGTCAAAAATTCCTTCCTGGCCCATATAATGCAACCAGTCATGACCACAGTATAGGGGAAGGAGGGTGGGTGCTGCTCCGTTCCCCGCTCATCCTGGACTGAGCAGGGAACGTGAACTACACTGCTGGCCACTCACGTGGCTCCAGCAGCCAACCAGGATCACTAATTTTTCACGCGGTCGGGAGGGTTGCCGGGGCAACCCTTGCCGACCGCTCTGAGTGCGCCACGCCCCTCCAAGCGCTGCAAAGTGCAGTGCTTGCATTCAGCTGTCCCGCTCGCTTTCTTGGAGCATGGGTGCAACAACCGCCCCGCCGCCGCTTATATGGCGGAGGGCACTTGTGGTCACATTTGCCACCCCAATATCATTTTAGTGAAATTCTCTATTTTTATTTTTATTTTTAAAAATTACAATTTGGGGAGGGATTAACCAACACAGGACAATTGACCCCATTACTGTTGAGGACTACATAGAGAATGAAGTAATAACAGGTTTTTTTTTGTTTGTTTGTTTTTAAAGTGTTATAAATTTTTGTACCACTTTGGAGATTTATTCCAAATCAGTTTGAGAGTTACATTTCTATAACCATGATTTCCTTACTGACTCATCCAGGGGCGGGGGCCCTTACGGGTGGAGTGTTTCCAGCTGGGCAGTGCATCTCGCACATCCCACAGCGCTAAGAGTGGACAGAGCTGATGGGCTGTTTTTCCTCCTCCGCCTCCTACAGGTACTGACTTATCCAGGGGCACGGGCCCTTAGGGCGTCAGCCCTTGGGTGCCAGATGAAGGGCAACATCCAAAGGGTGTCACCCGATAACTGGGTCTGTTTGCAGGGCCCGCAGTGGCAGTGCCCCATCCCCTATCAGTTTCAAGATACTGCTGCCAGTGGAGAGCGCACGCTACCACTAAGCTGTGGTGCCTTGGACAGAGGACACGCAGGAAGCAAGTGTCGCTGTCAACAATTCTGGAAGATTGAGGCATCCTCCAGGGAAGTTCCTGTGTGCCTGGTACCATCCTGTATATGTGGATCCACCAAGATGCCTGTCATTCTCCCTCCCCCCCTCCCTATACCCTCTCTCCTGCTTCTCCCCCTACTTCTTTCCCCTCTCCTCCTGCCTCCCACTATGCCTATCATGCCACTCCACCATCCCCACACCTCCTCTTCCTCCCCACCACTTCTTGCCCCCTCCCCCTCTGCCCAATGCCCACCTCCCACTGATGCCATCGCCCCCCCTTCCCCTAATCTTAGCCCCATTCCCTGTCTCTCCCCTGATCAATTCCCGTTCTCCTGCACCCTCTGGAACTGTCACTCCTCTGTTAACAAAGCCCCCTATATCCATTATCTTTTCTTTTCACGCTCTCTTCACCTTCTTGCCCTCACTGAAACCTGGATCTCCCCCATTGATTCTGTCACCCCTGCCACCCTCTCCTATGGAGGCCTCTTCTCCTCCCACCAGCACCGCTCTGAAGGCTGGGGTGGTGGCGTGGGCCTCCTCCTCGCCTCTTCCTGCTACTTTCAACCCCTCCCCCCTCGTTCTCCTTCCCCTCCTTTGAGGATCACTCCATCTGCCTCTAATCCCCTCTCCTTCTCCGTGTTGCTGTTATCTACTGCCCCCCCTGGCTCCCTCTCCTCCTTTCTGTCTGAGTTTGAGGCCTGGATCACCCTATTCCTCTCTGATGACATCCCCACACTCATCCTAGGTGACTTCAATATCCATGTTGATGCACCCTCTCAATCTTACATCACTCGCTTCCTCTCCTTAGCCTCCCCCTTTGATCTCCACCTCTGGACTTCTTCCCCCACCCACATTGATGGTCACTCTCTTGATCTCGTGTTCTCTAGGAACTGTTCTGTTACTGATCTCTCCTTCGAACACCATCCCATATCTGACCATCTCCTTGCCTCCTTCAACCTCTCCCACTGCTCCCCCTCCTCTCCCCCATCTCCCCATCCCTTCCACGATATGCAGGCCATTGTGCCCCAGGACTTTGCCTTCTCCCTCTCTCCTCCCCTCAGTCTTCTCCTCCTCCTCCCCTGATTCTGCCATCTCTGCTTTCAACTCATCTCTTGCCTCCACCCTCAACTCGCTTGCCCCCCTCTCCTCCCATCCATCTCACTCCTGCAACCCTCGCCCTTGGCTCACCCCCACCATTCGCCATCTCTGCTCCTGCACCCGGGCTGCAGAATGCATCTGGCGGTAAATCCCACTACCACGTTAACTTCCTCCACTTCAAATTCTGCCTCTCATTGCTCAAATCTGCTACCTCCCTCGCTAGACAGCAGTACTATGCCTCCTGCATTGAGTCCAGCTCCAAGAACCCTCACCACCGCTTTTCCACCTTTGACTCCCTTCTCAACCCTCCCTCTCCTCCTTCCTCTTCTCTCATCGCTCAGGATCTTAGTCTCTTTTTCACCTCTAAGACTGACAATATCCACCTGGATATTGCTTCCAAGTCCTCTCCCTCTGCCACTCCCCCCTCTCTCCTTCCTCCCCCCACCTCTCTCCTGTCCTCCTTCCCTCCCGCCTCCCTGGAGGAAATCTCCTCCCAGCTCTCCTCCTCCAACTCTTCCACTTGCCCCCTTGACCCCATTCCTTCCTGCCTCCTGTCCCCCATTGCCTTCACCATCGCCCCTCCACTTCTGCACATCATCAAGCTCTCCCTCTCTACCAGCTCCATCCCCGCTGCCTTTAAACATGCCACTGTCTCCCCCATCCTCAAAAAGTCCACTCTGGATCCCTCTGCTTCCAACCAATGGGTTTGTCTACTACTGTTGCCTCAACCTCCTCTCTACCAACTCCTCCCTTGACCCACTCCAATCTGGCTTCCGCCCCCTTCACTCCACTAAAGCCGCTCTTGCTAAGATCACCAAAAATCTTCTTGTGGCTAAATCCAACCGCCTTGACTCTATTCTGATCCTCCTTGATCTCTCTGATGACTTTGACACTGTTGACCACTCACTCCTGCTTGAATCACTCCAGCTCCTTGGATTCCAGGACTCTGTCCTCAACTGGTTCTCCTCCTACCTTTCTGGCCGCTCCTTCAATGTATCTCTTCCTAACTCCTCCCCCTCCGCATCCCTACCCCTCTCGGTCGGGGGTCCCCAAGACTCCGTCCTTCGCCCACTCCTCTTCTCTGTCTACACCCAATCTCTGAGCAAACTCATTGCCTCCCATGGCTTCCAATACCATCTGTATGCGGATGACACTCATCTCTCTCTCCACTCCTTCCTAGGGATGTGCGAATGCAGTTTGGATGTTCGGAGTTCAGACCAAACTCGGTCTGTTCGTATGTCCAAACAGAAAGTCTGAACCCAACTTGAAAACGGCCAAACAGTTTGGTCATGTTTGGGTGAGTTCGGTTGAGTTCAGGGTGGGGAAACATGTGACTTTGGGCAGGAAAAACGTGACTGAAAGGGGGAGGCAGCTGAGGAGCAGACTTCCTGGCACCAGGGTGAAGACCAGGGGTTGTTTCAGGGACAAATGATACCGATACAGAAACAAAATCTTTGAATTCGGTATCAGTATTGATAGCGCTATTTTCTAATCTTCGGTCAAACTGAACTACACTGAACCGAACAACCGAACCCGAACTCAGATTACAAACTGAACAACCGAACATCCAAGCCACATTCTGTTTGCAGATCCCTACTCCTTCCCTTTCCCATCTGTTCAAGTTCGTCTCACCAATGGTCTCTCAGATATCTCCACCTGGATGTCTCAATGCCAACTCAAACTGAACATGGCAAAAAATGAACTCCTGAACTTCCCTCCCAGTCCTTCCTCTCCCTCTTCCCTGTCAGCTGCCATTGGCAGGGTTTCCAGCCTCCCTGTCCCCGAAGCTCACAGCTTGGGCTTCATCTTCTACTCGCACCTTACCTTCAAACCCTACATTGACTCAGTTGCGAAATCTTGCAGCTTCTCCCTTCACAACATTGCCACGGTCTGCCCTTTTCTGTCTGCCTCCTCTGCCAAAATTCTCACCCACTCCCTAGTCATCTCATGCCTTGACTACTGAACCTCCTCTTCGCTGGCCTTCCCTGTTCTTACCTTTCTTCCCTTATCTCTGTTCAAAACTGCTGCTGCTAGAATCATCCACCTAGCCCGTCACTTTGACCACATTCAGCCTCTCCTCTCTCCACTGGCTCCCTCTCCCTGAGCGTATTCTGCATAAGTTCGTCTTCACCTACAAAGCCCCTCACAACCTCGCTCCCCCCTACCTCTCTGCCCTGATCTCCCTCTGAACCCCTGGTTGTGCACTCTGCTCCTCCTCCATCCCCTCCCTCACCTCCACTGCTCCCCCAATCTCCTTCATCCCTTCTCCCTCGCTGCCCTTGTCCGCCTTGCTCACACCCTCCACGCCTTCAAGTCCCTCCTCAAAACACAACTCTTCTGCTCCGCCCTTCCGAACTCCTGTTAAGCACCTGTTATCTGCAAACTCCCAATTTACTGTAACCAAGCCAAGCACGTGTACCTGAGCTTTCGCATCCTCATGAATGTTGCATCCCTTGTCTCTCCCTCTGTTTTCCCCTTCCCTGTCTTCTGATTGTAAGCCCTCGAGCAGGGACCATGTCTATTTCATTCTTTGTAAGCACCAGGTAGTGGTACATTGCTAGTGCTATATAAATGCTAATAAAATAAAAAATAATAATAATAATAATAATAATAATAATAATTTATTATGAAGATTTTATTATTACTGTTATTATTAGCTAGATGCAGACAACAAATTGGTTTGATTCAACTTAAATTTACACCAGTTTGCAGATGTAACTACTGATTTACATGGAGCTACTCCTAATTTGTCTTACAGTACTTGAGAAGTGTATTTAAGTGTCAATGCAGGGCAAGATTAATTACATTTCTCCTCCAAACCACTAAAAGCAAGTTCATCAACCTCTAAAAGCAGTTCCTACATAGTCTGTTGGAGGGTCATAAGATTAAGTACTGTTAAATGAGACAGAGATGGGCTCCAGACAGAAGCAGAGGGAAAGCATATCTAGAAAGGCTAGATGTTTTCCATCTTCACTGGTATTTAAAATTCTTTTCAGTTTAGTGCCACCTATGACTTTAATTAACATACTTAATTCAATGGGTGTTTTTAGATAGATACCATGTGGACTGTCTGGAATAAAAATACAATGAAAGAAGAAAGGAAAATAGATTTATAGGATGTTTTCAAATGGACAGGTGGTGCCAATGCTGGCTGTGCCAGCCCGCTTCACCCCTAGGTGAGCCGTACATCTAATGGCAGCCCTGTCAGATGTGCAGGTGGAGCAGGCTGTGCCCATTCTGGGGTAGCCCCACCGGCAGCACTCCAGAATATTCTAGAGCGCCACTGGTGGAGCAAGCTGGCCAAACTTGGAACACTGGCCCAAAGTGGAGCAATTGTCAGTCTGATGGTCGGACCCAGATTGCTGCTCCACTTTTGGCCAGCTGTTGCCCTTAGCAACCGCATAGAGTTGCGGGCACTAGCTTAGAACATCAGATCATCCCCTGCAACTCTATGGTGTGGGGGAGGCATGATTTGGGTGGACCGCAGGCTGAGGAACCCACCAAGTTTGTCTGAAGCGGACCCAGGCAGGGTTGCAAGCAAGCAGATGTGGCAGTGCACCACCGAAGCAACTTCAGGGGCTACTGCCTCCACATCCATCTAAAAACACCCATTGAATTAAGTATGCTCACTGAGCAGCTGAACGTCAGATTTCTTTGAGATAGTAGGTTAGCTGAACAAGCTGCTATCTCTGTGTTGAACTTAACCCAATGAAGGTTAGTAATCACTGCCTATGTCTTGGAAAGTAACATTTTACTATACTATTCTCTCTCATGTGTCTTCCAAGAGATAAACTTTGTTATGAAATTTAAGTTCTGATCCTGCAGTTATGTAAGTTGTTAGCTTTACCCAGTAAGTAATACCATACAAGTCAAAGGCACTGTTCAGGTACAAAAAATAAAGCAAACATGCAGGATAAACCAAACAAAACAAAATCAATAAGAAGATGGTTTCCTCCTGCTGCAAGGGAGCCTGATAATCTGTCATCTTCATCCTCTAGTGTGACTGGTGAAATGAGACTTCAGTAAGAAGCTGTGAAAAATGTCAAATAAAATGGATCACGGAGAGTCAGGGAGACTGGAACTAACTGGAATGTAAACCTTTCCACATTTCAGTCTGGGGCCTGTGCTGAGTTCTGAAGAGGAACATTCACCACGTAGAGAATTTAAAAACAGAGTTAACATTTGTCAATAGGTAACCAATACTAATCTCCTGGTGCTTCTCTTGCTGTAATGAGCTTCATAAAGATGCAAAAGGGAATCAAAATAAATAATTAATGGCTACATGTAATGCATGTTTTATGAGAACTACTCTTCTCTGACCATCTGTAAAATCAAAAGGATGCCATTTCTGCTAGTTCAAGAGGGCACAGCTCCACCAACTCCAAAGAATATTTGACTATTTATGGAGCTGAAATGGGTAGTAAATTCTATATCTGTGAGTACAAACCATTAACTGAGTCTCTGCTACTCATGAATAAATTAGCTGTTCTTCCCAACATAAAATGTGAATGTTCATAGAAGGGAACAAAACAGCATATAGGGAGTGTATGGTAGCTAATCACACTATTAGATACCAACTGGAATATCCTGTGGTTACATTACCAATCGGGTATTGTACCCACTGGGTGTTAAACATGGTGGTAGCCCGCTAAGGTCTGATTGAAACTGCTTTGGCCCGCGGGCTGTCTTTTGATGTTGTCTTAATATCACCTGGTGTCTACGGTATGGGTTTGAGTAGTCAGCAGCATCCCAACACACATTGTGTCTTGTTGCCCCATCTGTTGCTCGTTCCCCCCCCCCCCCTTCTCCCTTGCTATTACTAGACTCTTCTTCGGTCCGTTCATCATTCTAGGACTCAGGATTGTGGCTTAGAATGAATGGGTTATTGAATTGAATAGGTTTGGTTTCCCACTGAAGTCAAGGGGGGGGGGGGGGAGAGGAACCGATTCCAAACCAATTCAAAGCAATTTGATCTTATTCGGATTTTGATCCAATTTCATTTTCAATCCAACGTCCCATCCCTAGTTAATACCTCATATCATATTTGAACAAGACTTCAAATGGTATAGACTTGGGCTATAATGTCTCTTGCAGAAAAAATATCTCGCTGATGTTTCACAGTGAAGACAACTACTCTACCAGCTATCACACCTCACAAATACAAAATTGTAACAGATACAGTAGTCCTGTGACAGCTTCCTGATATCCATTTCTTGCACCGAATGGAACCTGTCCAGAGAGGAGAAGCTAACCCGTTATTTCTAACAATAATGCAAAAAGGGAATGTAGGCACAGACTTTAATTGTGTGTTGTGTACAAATTAGCTTTAATGTAATAATTAATTTCCCACTATAACAACAAGCACAACAATACTACTTATAAACATTATTGTTTCCAAATCAGGCTATAGATAAGGAGGGGGGGGGATAAAAACAATCTTATAGCTGGGTGTTTTTTTTAATCTATTTACTTTTTTAGCTTTCTTCTATTGAACGTGAAAATGACATTCCTATGGGAGACATTTTTTCAAATATGCTGAATCACAAAAGAAACCTTTAAAAAGTTTTGAAAAACATATTCCCAACAGGTTATGTTAAAGTGGGTAAAAGCATTTTAACTGAAGGAATGTTTTCTGTAGAAAGGCAATTTTGTAATGTGAAAAGCCAGTCATTTTCCCCCTTTACCTACATTATGAAGTAATGTAATGAACTAATAGCAGAAATGTGTTACAGTGAACAGAATCCGATTTCAGCATGTTGTTGTAAAAACAATATATTCCCGTCTCTACACAGTTGCCTTTAAGTCAGAATGAAAAGATAAAGCATCCCAGATACCCTAAATCCAAAAATAAATCTCAGTAACTCAATTAAAGCTAGAATCTAGATTTGGAGCTAACTGGGGTGGTGATCTGGCCCAATTAATCTGCAATCAATATGTGAAAAATTGCAATTACTGTTATCTGTGATTAGCAATTTATACATTCAATTTAGTCCTTTCCAGCTCACAGGGTAACACTTACTGACTCTGATTTATCAGAGTTTTTTTCCTTTTTTCCTAAAAAGTTTGACAAGAAATTAACTCCAAGCATTAATCAGAAACTAGCTTCTACACAAATTTAACTTTTGATAGCTGAGCTGTATTAGTGAGTTTAACAAGAAAGTTGCATGGTATTGTTTGTGTCCCAACTGGATGAGCATGAAGGCACATCTGGCATCAATGTTAATTTCACAAATGTCATCTTTTTTTTTCATCTCAGTACATTTCAAGTGACTCTGAAATTCTCTTTCCACTACCTTTCACACTAATAAAACCTGAATGTTCACCATGCTCACTGAAAACAAATGTATTGGGAGCACAAATATATCCTTAAGGGAATACATTTAAAAATCCCAGAGTGTGCTACTTGTTCAGCTCTAGTGGCTTCAAAAGCATTTATACACAGTCGTTGTTGCATAATGGCTCTTGGGTTTCTATAATTTCTAAAGGCCTTATAAATGTAGATACAAAGGGTGCAATTCAACAGACTGCGTAAGCAGCCTACCGGTGTACCACCTGGCTAGGCGGTGGACGCACATGTGCGCACAAGGACCCACCCCACCCCCTCCGCGTAGCAAGCTTCTGGGCGAAACAGGGCACCCCTGCCAAGACGACCCCCCCAGAGCCCACACACCCCACAGTCCAGGGGATGTTGTAGGCATGGCTCCTGCTCCATCCCCCAGGCTGCAGGGTGTGTGGGTTCTGGGAGTTGTATCGGTAGGGGCGCTCTGTTGTGGCCAGCAGATTGCTGCGTGGGGGGGGGGCGTGTGTTCGCACATGTGCACCAGTGTTGGCTATCTGTGCCTGGCATAAGCACAGTTAATCATAGGGTGTAGGATTGAACCCAAAGTCTTCGCTGCATTAGTTGCAAGACCAAAGTAGTATGGGAGAGGTGGATATGCTTGCTTTGTGTTATCTACGAGCTCTTCAGTTCCCCCACCTCCCACTCATGGCCGACCACAATCTTACCAGCTGGGCAGGGCTGGTATTCTTACGTAGGATTCCCCATGACTAATTCTTTGTGCTGAAGGCTGAGAGTAGATGCGAGTTAGTAACTACCCTAAAAGATTTTACCATAAAGATTCACTACAGATTAACAGTTTTCAAGAGGTCATCTCCACAAGCATCAGAACAGATTTGTTCCAGCCCAAGCAAGTATTTGCAACTAACCTGCAGAATAGTTTAAAAAAAAAAAAAAAAAGCCACTGTGGAAGTTTTGGGTTCCTACCAAGTCTGTCAGTGCTGAAGAATCAGATTCCCCTTTCCAAATTACTTCTTTCTATCAGGGGTTACTATATTTGCACAAAAACTTCTCAATTTCTCCTTGGTGACTATCTACATCCCTCAGGTCACATTGCTGTTCTCTCAAATCCCCCTTCTTGCACAAATGAATAGTTAGAGTCTGAGGCTGCTTTTAAACGAGGAGTGCTGAAGCGCCTCCTCAACGCCGCATTAAAGCAAAGCCGCAGGAAGTGACGTTCTCCCCGTTGCCGGTGGTGGCGGTGGCTGGAGACACGGGGCTTTGGAGCGGCGCATTCTTAAGCCAGATAATTGAACTCTTAAGAACGCGCCGCTGCAAAGCCCCGTGTCTCCAGCCGCCGCCGCCGGCAACGGGGCGAACGTCACTTCCGGCGGCTTTGCTTTAATGCGGCGTTTGGGAGGCGCTTCAGCGCGCCCTCGTTTAAAAGCAGTGTGAATCATAATGACTAAATCAGAAATAACTTTTTTGAAGGCAGTGAGCCTTCAAAAAAGAGCCTCATTTTTACCAGTCAAGGGAAGAATGAGGCTTTTGGTTTTCACATTAAAAATAATTTTAATTTTTCACAGTATTTCCAAACCATGTTTCAATCCATGAATTCATATCTAAAGTAATTTTACTAAAGGGTAGCAGGGTTAGACACAATATAGTTAAAGCTCATTTCCTAATATGAGTATGTTCCAATAATTCTGTTGAATCACACTACTGGCAAAACTGTCAGAGCCTAAATAAAGCACTATATATGAGACAGCTTTTGGTTTCTTCACATTTTTTTTCACTTTACACACAATTAAAGTTGAAAATGTTCTCAGTTAATAAGGACTATTCATAGCTAGTTATACTCTAACACATCAAAATGGGCAAAGAGGTACACCATCAAAAGGCTTCTCTCTCACTAGGAAATATCCTTTTGTAATCAAATAAACCCATACAGTCTAAGCAGGACTGACTCCAATATATTTTGGAGTCACAAACACAAAAAAATAGTTTAAATAGAGCACCTGCCCCCTCCCCCTAATTTTTCTTCCTAAAGATGCCATCTTTGTTTTTTTTTTAAATTTTTTTTTTAAAAAACAAGAACATTATTATTGTTATTATTATAAGCATTTATATAGCACCAACGATGTACCTGGTGCTTTACAAAGAATAAGATAGACACAGTCCCTGCCCGAGAGCTTACAATCTAAAGGCAGGGGGAGGGGAGACAGGGAAGGGGGAACAGAGGGAGAGACAAGGGATGCGGCATTCATGAGGACGCGAGAACTCAGGTAGACGTTCTTGGCTTGGTTACAGTATGATTGAATACCGTATTTTTCAAAAATTTTGAGCACTTTCATTTTGGTTTCTCAACATCATATCTATTGAAGTAAATTCCTCTGAGGGTGGCAACATCATCTCTCTAAAAAATTGGAGTTGTTTAGATGCCTAAGGAAAAAGCTTGGCTCATCATAAAATGTTTAAATAAATATTGGCCATACTACAATTGCTTATTATTTATGCATAATGCAATTTACCACAGGGCATGTTACTGTAAAACACTGCATAATAAATCCAAAAAGTAATTATTATAAAATATCTAGTAGAAAAACCCACTGATAATAGAGATTTGCAGATACCTTAAGTATTCATTACTAAGCTCCAAACAGGGATTTAATCTAAGGGTGCTTGCACACATTATCTGAGGTGGGGGGGCTTCCATGAGGGCAATCACGTACAGTTACGGGTGTTTTCACTTGTTCTCATAGAAGGAAAGCGGAATAATGCATTTCGACGTGTGCCTATTCCCGTAACCACAGAGATGTGATTTCCCACATGGAAGTTCCCAGGGAACTCATGCAAACATGCAGAGATCCTTACACAAATGAGAGTATAAAAACCCACCAATATAGGAAAAGTTCCAACATTTCACATAGAAACATTAAGGTTTTGTCCACTGAAGTTACTGACAGTGCTCCTATTGACTTCAGAGATCACATACTAAATCAGCACAAATTCAGGGTAGAAGCATGAACTCCATGCTGCATTTAATTATTTAAAAAAATTATTAGCACCTTTGTCATGTACTCTCCTTTAAAATGTACCATAGTTCCTATGGGCCAGATTGCTTTCCCGATGTCTATTGTGTGGGAGTGGAGCTGTTTGGCATGGTCGAGAAAGGGTAGATAGATCAAGCATGCTATTTTACTGCAGTGCTTTATGGCACCACAAAATTGGCTATCGTAAAGAAGTTCTGTCTAGGTGTGCTTTATGGCATCAAAACACACTGTGGTACCCTAAAGAAGAAGAGTCAGTTTTAAAAGCTCTTACTCTGACTGGCTCTGAAGCTATTTTGTCTGCTGTGTTGGCGTGAGCAGTGCATGCTTGCTCACCCAGCCTAGCCTGGAGAGCAGAATCAGCCAAGTGATAAGGATTCACCACACATGGATTCCAGTACTCCTGTTGTGGACTCTTGCTAGTCACGTTACTTAAGAGCTAAGGAGGTTTTTTTCCCCCCTCTTCTGCCCAATTCATCTTGCTGTTCGTTTCCCCCTTCAACAAAGGTTTTTTTTGCTGCCCTCATTGCTTCCGCTATGTCTTGTCCAGCTGAGCTTTTCCGGGTGATGAGGGAGGTGGTCAGTCCGGCCTCCCTCCACCTGGATTTAGAGTTTTCAAATGCTCGCTGTGATTTATTTGTGGACCTTTTTGCAGATAAAAACACTTAAATCCACCACGGTTTCGACGTACTTTTAACAGTGGGTGAACCAGAGGCAGTTGAAGTCCCATCTTGTCCTGTTTTATGGGATCAATTTCAGTGTGTCACCCTCTGATGCGGTGGATGTTCTGGAGGCTGTTCTTGTGAACTAGACCCATGCCTATCCTGGCTGGTCAAGACCATCTGGGAGATGTTGGGGCTCTTGCTGGCCGAGATAGCCAATGTCTCCCTTAGGAAGGGAAGAGTGCAAGACTGCTTCAAGGAGGTGGTGGTGTGGCCTCTGCTCAAAAAAAAATCATTGGACATTGATGTCCTGGCCAGCTATCGGCTGGTCTCTAACCTTCCGTTTAAAAGGAAGGTTATTGAGTGGGTGGTAGTTCGTCAGCTTCAGGAGCATCTGGATCAAATAAGTTTTCTAGATTCCTCAGAGTTTGGCTTTTGTCCAGTTTATGGCACTGAGACTGTGCATGTGGCCTTGGTTGATGACCTCTCCCAAGAGCTGGACCAGGGTCGTTTGATCCTGTTGATCCTTTTAGATCTCTCAACTGCATTTGATACCATTGATCATGAGTTGTTGGTGATCCAATTACGGGACCGAGCCGGAGTGGGTGGGACCATCCTTGAATGGTGCCACTCCTTCCTGGTCAGGAGAACTCAGCGTGTGGTTCTGGGTTATTGTTCATCTTCTCCCTGGGGCCTCATGTGTGAAGTCCCGCAAGGTTTCATCTTATCCCCTCTATTGTTCAACGTGTATATGCAGCGTCTGGGGGAGGTCATCAGAGGGTTCGGTGTAAGGTGTCATCAATATGCCAATGACACCCAATTGTATCTCTCCTTTTCATCAGACCCAGACCTGGCAGTCTCAGTGCTCAGTGCAGTCTGTCAACTGTGGGGGACTGGATGAGGGCAAGCCGCCTGAAGTTGAATCCCAACAAGTCAGAGGCGACGGCTGTGGGAAAAACCAGGGGAGTGTGGGGGGGTCCATCCTCCCCTCTATCTCAGGACTGTAGATTAGGGGTGCTCCTAGACCCACAGCTTCGCCTGGAGATCCAGGTGGCAGCTGTGGCAAAGGACGCATTTTGCCAATTACACCTGGTATGACGGCTTAAGCCATATGTCTCAGACTCGGACCTTGCCACAATCATCCTTTCTTTTATTACCTCGAGATTGGGCTACTGTAACGCACTCTACGTGGGCTACGCTGGGTGATCATCTGGAGACTGCAGCTGGTGCAGAATGCAGCGGCGCATCTCCTTAGGGGGACAAGTCATCACGAGCACATTACTCCCATGCTCCATTCTCTGCACTGGCTGCCAATAGTCTTCTGGGCCCAATTCAAGGTGTTGGTTTTGACCTTTAAAGCCTAGAACAGCCTGGGTCACACATGTCTGCAGGACCATCTCACTTTCCGGATCCTGGATCAGCCCCTGCAGTCAGCTAGGGGCGCCCTCCTTGACGTCGCCTGACTTTCCACCATGAGGAAGGTGTTCTCTGTGGCTGTGGAACTCCCGTTTGCGCCGGGCCTTAGATCTCCCTTCTTTGTGGAAGATAGATGATGGTTGGGTTGGGTTAGGGTTGGTTTTTTTCCCCTGTTTGGATTGTTTTAATGTAATTAAATGTAATTTGGGATATTTTTTTTGCTACTAAAGGGTTATGAGGATAACCCCTCCCTCGGCTTGTAAAGATCAAAAGTTAGGCCCTAAATTGAACAACTATTATTCAGAAGGTGCTTTTCTGGTGGATGAGGAATTAATATGCCTTATTTTATACTTGCTGTTCCGCTGTCCAGTCAATAGCAGGCTTGGAATAAGGGTTGGATTTATTTTCAATTTTTATCGTTAGTTTTGCTTATTTATCCTCATGTGTTTATTAGTGTTTTTTGGTCTGTATTTTATTTTGAGTGTTTGGCAATGGCAGAAGATAAATGCTGTAATAATAAACTAAACTAATCTAATCTGATGTTTTAGACTTTTATGATGTTATTTGTTTTTTTATTATGTTGCTAGCCGCCCTGAGATGCATTGGCAGGAGGGGGCTACATAAAAATGTAACAAAAAACAACTAAACACTGGAGGTATCTACAGGTTCAAAATGAAGCCTGAAAGCAAGAAAGCTGATGTATCTTTTCAACCAATACCTGTGTTTAAATCCTCTTTCTGCCATTGCCTGTGCAGTTTCATACCCTTACTGAAATCTGGGTTGGAATCAATTTCTTAGAAACAATATATAACTCTCTGAATCCAACAGTACAGGAGTCGGAGAGTGACACAAAAAAATAAAAATTAAAAAAGACTTAAAATAGCTTTTTGGAACCCAAAACGATCATGGTTTTCATGACAATATCTTAGGACCTTTCATGGCTTAAACCAGATGCTAGATTTGAAACAGGCAGAATAAATCTCATGGTGATGGATTAGCAAACAGAGAGAAAGTGAAGCAATGGACACTGCATTATAAATGAATTTTTCACACAATTTTACAGTTTATATCACTTGACTTTGCAATTTATCAGTTGGATCTCACCTCTGTATATGTAGGAGGTATAGAAATATTGTAATTTATAAATAACAGTAATGTGCACAAGAAAATGCGGGATAGAATCAGACTTCAACTGAATTTCTGTTCGTTTCATGTGATTTCCGTAAGAGATTCAGATACCAATATGAGTGTAATGTAAGTACCTATAATATATTAATAATAATTTTGTTACAGGAATTTCTATGGAATTCAAGTAGGGTGAAGTCCTGTTCCCACTGACGTCAACGATGAAACAATCTGTGGCTTTGGAAGGTTCAGGTTTACATCCATATTATTTAAAGCATCTTAAAAACATCAATAAATTAAGAATCCAAAAAATCCTGTGGTGTAGGGAAGTATTCTCTCACTACATAGATGGAATTAATTAGGTGACTGAGGCATACGTGACTTGTCCCAGGAAGCAAGTTGCAACAGGACTATGATTATATAATACATAAACTATAAATACCACCAGTACTTTGGTTTGATCACAATGTGTGCCTCCATAAGAGCTACAGAGCCCTCGAACTCCACACGCCCTGTGGTGGGCAATTGCTGCCACCACAACTTCTGGAAGTCTAGTAAGAATCAGATGGTCAGGAATTATTTTAGCAGGACAGACAGTTGTGTCCCGCCACCCCCCGTCGCCACCCCAATCCGAGGCAGTTGTGTGAGCCAGCCAGCCAAGGCCCTGGCTACATGAGTAGGTGGCCGGCCTTGCCCCATTTCCCTCCCTGTCTCATCCACTGTCCTGCCCCTGCCATGGCCGTGTGGGACCACAAAGTTTGGTTCTGGTGCTCCCCCGCCCCTTCCTATGAAACTATGCAAAGTGGAAAGAATATTGCTATCAGAGTACAATCAAATATACTGAAAACTAGAAAGAACATTTTTCATTTAGCCCCAGGATAACAGCAGCAAAGAGAAAATGAATCTGTGTTCATATCCAACTTGCTTCTGAAATGAGCTGAAAATAATTATTTCATTTCTTAATTAATTTAATCCACAATGTATTCTACAATGGAGGCAATTGCATTATTAATGAACATTTCCTTTCATACTGTGTGTGGACAACCCATTATTTGACATCATTTCCATGTTGAAATATGGGTGAAACGCTGAGATAAAGCTCAAGTTACTGAATAATGTGTTGCAAATAATAAAATCCAAGTGGCATTGCAGACACCTTGGTGAAATAAGTGCCTGTCAATAAAATGGCTCTCCTTATGACCTGTCATTATTTTGCATCACTGGGAACAGTGTGAAGGCAACACAAAGAAAGGAATTAAATGATGCTGAAGAACTCAGTCAGTGGGTCATCTTTCAGTCACCCACTGCTTTCTTCCAATGAACCTCCTGTTCCACATCCATTCAGGCCACTTATGTTAAACACTAAGCTGTGTGTTATATGTCACTTTAAAAAATGTTTTACATACACAGTCCAAATTAGTGTATTCAGGTAGAATAAAGTTTCTACAAAGAGGGGAAAGGTTTAATTTAATCTATTATGAGTATTTTAAAACGGTGCCACTTTCACTTGTGTGTTTTCACATGTGATTTTTATTCAGGCATTCGACCTTGACATCTGTACTTTTCAGCAGGCATCAATGTGTTTCAGGGATGCTGACACCTCACGGCTCTCACTGTCATCTTCAGAAGTTATTATTAATTATCATTATGTATTCATTTCTATCCCACCCCTCCTGCCTCAGGCAAGTTGTGAGTGGATCAGCGTTTCTAAAACTCCATAGCTCTGTTCTAGCAGGAAAGCACCAAAGCCAAAACACAGTTCAAGAAGGGTGTGCACTTTAGGTAGAGACAGCTGTATTTCTCAACTTTTCTCCTAGTTTACAAATTCACCAGTACCTTCTCAACTCCATATTTGAAGTGTTTAGGCAAAGATACCTTCATATACTTCCCAACTGTTCCTATTTAGGAGGGGCTGTCCTCCTTTGGGTGCTGAATTTCACCCTCTCTTTCATGGGGTTAAAGTCCTTCTTTCAGAAGAGAGAGAACAAGACAACTGGTATTCAAGTATCAGGCATCTCTTTTCTGGTTGCCTTCCAAGAGAAGTACTGGAGACTGGACAATTGGGATGTAGTGGAATGACAATAAACTGAGGCTGTTTTTGGACAAGTGCATCCCCATCCAGTATCCACCATGCTTGTGTGAAAACCCCATTGGTTGTGCTGGTGTAAAAACCCACTGGTTAACCAATGGTTAACCACAGCCACAGCCTCCCCAACTGGTTAACCAATGGTTAACCAGTGAATACTGGGTGGATAATGTGCGTGTCGGAAAACATAATAAGAGGAATGATAATCAAGAGAGATTCTGTCCCTCTTTATGGACTTGGAATGCTGGGAGTGACGTGTGCTTTCATCATGTCCCCCCCACCCTCCCCACCCCAGCCCAGTATCCACCTCCAAGCTTCACACAGAAATGCAGCACTAAGCTTCAGGATGTGGTGAAAGCTTCCTAAATAGAAAGTCCCTCCCTACATTCAAAACAAAGACTCCACCATAGAGGTCTTAGGCTCCCTTAGGAAAGCAGTGTCAACCATTTTGTTTTTTGTTTTTTTTAAACCAAGGTAAGATTCCAATGACACTTGTGTATGACTCCACACATTGAGAAGCTGGAGAGGATTTCAACAGGACTTTGAAAAAGACAAGATAAGGGTGTGACAGCTGTACTATGGAATTCAGCTTCCAGGTTTTGATTTTGAGGGTTGCATATGCCATCTGTAGCCAGAATTTAGCCCAGGCACTGCATGTTTCAGGCTATTATTTCAGGAATAAGAGTCATAGCAGAAGGAAGAAAGAGCAATAGCATCTTCTGCATGCCAATGATTCCTGCAGAAGTCATTGACGTGACACTATAGGGTAAAAGGCTTAGCACAGCAATTTAGCCCAAGGTTAATAAAGTGTTGTTAATGAGGGGGAAATCCTCAGCTTTTGTCTAGGCTGTGGTTGGCTAAACTGCTGGTCTTGGGAAATGGCAACAACAGACTGACTGTTTTCTCTTAGAAACCAAAATGCAATTCTTCACACGATACAAAAACATTGGCCTCAATCTCCACTCCATATAATCTTTTTTGAACCCATAAACACCACGTGTTGATACCCTTACTTTGCACAGGAGTAAATGGTTTCACAGTGGATGCAATGAAGAGCCAGGACCCTAGTCTAAAAATCATTAAACGCATACATTTATTTATTTCTGTTTTTAACCCACCCTATGCCCTGAAGCTCAAGGCAGCTCGCATTATTAAGAAAAAGATGATATAAAAAATAAAACTCATAAAAAACAAATACATCCTTCCCTTCCTCAAAATCTACCCCTGCCTGTTTAATGCCTGACCAAATAAAAGGTCTTACGCTGCCTCCGGAAGATGCTCCAACTAGGGCTTTGGTGAACCATCAGGGGAAGGGAGTTCCAAAGCTGTGGAGCAGCCACCAAGAAAGCCTCTCTGTGTGCACAGGGCATCAGATAAAGTTTTGTCTTTCATTTTACTAGGATTGTCAGCGTGTAGTCTTGGAGTGTACTTATAATTAAGCTGCTTCACTATTTTACAGCCTGTTATCTTTTACTTCCAAATGTATGGATACGAAAATATTCAATGCATGAAGTTAAGAGATATTTAACTGCTTAAGGACTCTTCAATCTAGTATTCGGAAAGGAAACATCCAGAGACGTTTAAGTGATATTAAGATGTTAGTAAGTGGTAAATGGATAAAACTTCATAATTATTAAATACAAATTAGGGGGGGGGGGGAAACCTTCACAATCTTCAAACACATACCCGAAGCTATCTTTATGTATTTCTTTATTCCTAAAAATGGGTAACCCATTATCTAAAAATCTAGTGAGAATGAATATTTACAGATTTTCTCTAATAATATACTGAAAGATTATTTCATCTAGCCATATTGAATTTGATATTGTCAATTAGTGGTTGGAGATTTCATTTGATTGTAACTGCAACTGATGGTGTAAGATAAAATCAGAAGTATTTATTGTGACATACATACCGCTTAAGATGCAAGTCTAAAAAATTAGCATGGTACTAGCCACAAGACATACTTTGCAGGACTGATTTATCTCATTTTATTCTGTATTCACCAGTATTTCTATGGCATTAATGGCATCAGCTATATATTGTAGGGGGGGGTTCATTTCATATGTTTGTAACTAAAATGAAATGGGGATTTTTCGATTTCATTATTCAATAACAAAGACAAAAGAAAGTAACAAAAAATGGGGAAAAAATGTTATTACGAATTAATAGGAAAAAGCTCAGCACACATTTCTGGCTGTGACTTCCTTCTTTGTCATCTGATGTTGATGAAACCTGGCAGGATTGTACCCCCAATGTAGGGTATTACGTGTGCCAGATTTCAGAAATATTGGATACAGGGATCCAATTGTATTAGCGGTTGTAATTTGTTATTTTACAAAAATCTGCATACACATTCCTGGCTGTGACATCTCCATCTCCCATCTGATTTGGATGTAACTTGGCAATATTTTACCTCACCCCAATATTACTCTCTCTGCCAAAGTTCAGTAGGATTGGATAAAGGGTCCTTATGTTATAAGCAATTTACTTTTAACTGCATTTCTGGCTGTACCTTCTTTGTATTCCATATAAACAATAAAAGTTTACTTACTTGTAATACAGGAAAAATAATAATTTATTATTTGTATACTGTATATTATTGCCTCAGGCCCATTGCTATTACTTTTCCAAGTGACATTTTCATTGTGTCTCAGTAAATCATGGTATCTATGGGACATAAGGACATACTGAAAACCAGAAGATATAGCCTAGCCTTGTTTCTTTTCCCTCATGAAATACATTTTACATGACCTTTGGCAAAATTACATCTCGGATCCTCAGGAGCATCTCTGCCAAATTGTAGAAAGATATGATAAAGGGGCCAAATGTTATAAGCAATTGAATATTCCCTCTTGAAGCCTTTTGTTATAGGAGTAAATAGCACATGCAGCGCCATTCAGAAACAGGCATGGCGGGGGAGGAGATGTAGAAGGGAGGGGAAGCAGCCCAACAGACACATTAACTGGCCAGTTACTGCATGCTTCCACCTTTACAGGAGGACCAATCAGTGGGCATAAAGGGCAGATATAAGCTGCTGTTCTTTGGGCCTGCTCTTTGTCTGTGGTTAGTTCTGGCTTTGGTCAGAGCATTTCCTCAGACTTTGCTGGCAGGATTTTTGTGTGTGTTCACTAGAGCTCACTGCAAGAGTTCAGCTAGTTACATAAATCCAATCCCCCATGCACCTGAGGTGCTGCCCTACATCCTCCTGTCCCCTCCTTGGGCATTCTCTGCAAGTTGACAGACATCCCCATGTACCTAGGGTACCCACCCCGACTGTCGCCTGTGCCAAACAGCAGAAATGATGGCTTGACATTTCAAAAACACCCTGGCTGGGACAGAGATGTGATTGCTTTCTTACTGCATGCTTCCTGCTTTCCAGGACCAATCCTGAGTGGCTCTGAGGTGGGCATAGAAGGGACATAACTAGGACATCAGGCAGCAGGGCAAAGGGAAGCATCCAAGAAATCAGGTGACATGGTTCACATATCCAGGCTGACCAAATGTCATTAAAAATCACATCCTGCAGCACTGTAAGAGGACATAAGAGAATACCTTATTTGCTCTTTCCTAAGCAGATGCTTTCAACTTCCTAGTAACAAGTGAGGGAGAGGAGTTGTGGCGGTCATGCAGAATGATATACGGGTGACATTTCTGCTGGCCAATTGGCATCACAAACACATCTACCACCACAGTGATAAACATAAGGGAATCCCTGGCATAGGCTTACACTCTCCAGATGCAGTGCAGGCTTATAACTTTGGGACCCTTTATCAGAACGTTTTGATATTGTGCAGAGATACTCCTAAAGGTCTGAGATAGAAGCATTCCAAATATCATATAAACTGGCTGGAATACAAAGAAGTTACAGCCAGGCATGAAGTCAAAGGTAAAATCACTTATAATATCTGGACCCTTTATCCAATACTTCTGATGTTTGGTAGGCATAGGACACTTAGGGAGTGGTATAATCTTGACAAGTTTCATCCAAATGAAATGGGAGACAAAGCCATTACAGCCAGGAATGTGTACACAGAACTTTGTAAAATAAAGTACTATTGCTTATAAAATGAGATCCCTTTAGCCATACACTCTGAAATTTAGCACACATGGTGCCCTCCATTTGGGGTAGATTCCCACCATGTTTCACCAAAATTGGTTGATAAATAAAGTTAAAACATGTTTTCCATTGAAACAATGTAAATCAAAAACAAAAGTAAAAACGAAAACGAAACACAGACTAATGAAATATAACAAAAACTAATTACATTTTAATAACAAAAATGAAATGAACGACAAAAACAAAAGAGTTACTGTGCACATCCCTATTAGCTTTTAATACAGGAAGAGGCTGCTATACGTGTGCAAAAGATTTCTTTAGATTACCATCAAATTAAGATAGCCACAGGCCAAGAAAACTTCCTTCTTAATTGGGAGGATTGGCATCTTGGGAAGGCCCTGATTCTATTTCATCTAAATGTCTTCCCTTCAGCAATGTCCGAGGGAAGGTATAATGGTATCCCTAGGGAACATCAGTATTGCTTGACTTTTAGCAATCGGGTAAAGTTGAAGATAGACCCCATATTTTCTTTTTCTGCTCTCAGCACACTGTGGCTATAAGGAGGTTTTTGGGTGTTCTTTTAGAAAGATATTCTGGTCTTCCCACAGGAGAAACATTGATCTGATTATTGGGTTGTCGGAACCCCAAAGATTCTAAATCTGTGGCCAAATTTTGTATTTCTGTGCTTCGCTCTAAAAATTATTCTATTTAGTTATTCTGTGGTATGGTCTATAGTCGGTTTTGGTAGATGTAATGTTTTGGTGTCCTTCATTTTATATGCTTATTTTATGACTCAATGGTCCAGGTATGTATGTATTACCTTGGGGCTGCTTACCCAGGGGACAAATGTTGGCCTCATAATCCCCGTGAAGGGTAAATCCAACCTCTTAATTTTAGGTTTACATATACTGTTGCTCCATTTTTATCATTTTTGTATAATAATGTTTGTGTTTGGTATTTCTTTTCTGTTTTATTGAATTTTTGTTATGGCCAGTGGCCAAACAATAAAAGTTTACTTACTTGTAATACAGGAAAAATAATAATTTATTACTTGTATACTGTATATTTTTGCCTCAGGCCCATTGCTATTACTTTTCCAAGTGACATTTTAATTGTGTCTCAGTAAATCATGGTATCTATGGGACATAAGGACATACTGAAAACCAGAAGATATAGCCTAGCCTTGTTTCTTTTCCCTCATGAAATCATCACAAACATATTCCTTTTGTTGAGAGAGACATTAGCATTATGGGCATGAACTACAAACAACTTACTCCAGAGTTCTGGCAAGCTTCAATTAAGTAACTCTGGAGTAAGCGGCTTGTGGATTTGGTTCAGCAAATTTATTCAACCTTCAGGCTAATGGACAAAATTCCCTTTCATAAAACTCACAGAAGTCCCCTCCGTGTTCATCACGGCGGGGGTTTGGCGGTGCCCCCTCCCCCCGTGGAAAGAGGGCAAGGACGGGGAGGTAATAAGGCTGCTGGGCTGTGGGGAGTTCTCAGAGGAACGGACCAGTTGCCTCGCAACCGAAGACGGGCGCCCGGGACTCTTGCGAGAGCTGGGACTCTCGGGCACCATCTTAGGTTCCCTGCTCATGCACCTCACTTGTGGCAGGGCACGGAGCAGGGAAGGACATTTGGGGCAGTCGTGCGGCAAGGATTGGGCCGCACGCCTCGTCGGAACTCAGAAGCACTGATGCACTTCTGCGGAGCGGGTTGTGGGAGGAGGGACGGTCCCGCCCTGAAACCGAGCGGCAGCGCGTGGCTGCAAAGATGGAGGTTTGCTGCCTCTCCGACCTTTAACCTTCACCCCACCCCATCCCGGAGGCTAGAAGTGGGAGATATCATGGGTGCCCCCCCATAGGCCAACACCGTGAGGGCCTGGCCTGCAAAAGGAACTTGAGAGTGGGGCTGGAGAACCCCCCCAACGCTGGTTTTTACAGCCTCCCCCCGGGGGAGGGGTTGCAGGAGTTGGGTTGGGTGGTGCAACAGGCCCAAACCTCGCATAGGTCAGTGATGTGAGGGTAGGGCCATATTGGGGAAAAGGGAGGTGGTACTTGGGGCAAGCCGGTAGCATGATGGAGCAGCCAGGAGGTCCCCCCACCTGCCTTTGAATTATAACCCACCCCCCGGGTTTGCAACAGCGAGGGGAGTGACGAGTGAGTGGTTTAGGCCAGGCAGCTCGAGTGAAGTTCACCCTGCCTTCGAGTGGAAGCAGGGGGGAAAGCTAGTATAAAGGTTTGGATGGAGGGGCAAAGTCACATGGCCCCCAGAAAGACCAAGAACCCAAGGAAAACCCCTGCCAAGCAGGCACCAAAGGCACCCTCAAAAGCAGGTAAACCCAAGGAAAAACAGCGGGCTATGTCCCAGCAGGAGGCAGTCCTGCAAGCCATGCAGGCACAGTTGCTGGGGTACCAGGCCCGCATTGATTAGTTGGAGGGCATTCAAGAGCACGAGGAAGAGCGTGATAGTGGGCAAACGGGGTTGCAGAATCTGTCAGAGGTGGGCACCACCCCCTACATGGGGAGGGGCCTCCTCACCAGGGACAAGGGTGGTGTCAGGTTCTTCCATCTCATTACAGGGACGATGAGCCAGGGACCAGTAGAAGAAGGGAGGACTTCTTGCCTAGCCAGCAAGCACAGATGCTGCTTCCCTGAGAGGGGATGCAGGCCCTGACAGACAGTCTGGAAGTGGCCCAGCGACGCCAGCGAGAGGCAGAGGGTACCAGCGGTGGCCCCAGGCCCCAACGTGAGCCAGAACCCTGGGACAGTGAGAAAGGTGAGGACTACTGGTGCGAAGGGGATTGCCAACAATGGGGGGTGGGGCCAGCCAGACGCCAGGTGCCAGACAGCCCTAGGGTAACATGGGGACATGGAGTAGGGGCACAGGGACACCATTCTCCATGTGGTGGTGTGCTTGGTGCTGCCCTCCCTTTCCATCCCTCGCATTGGAGCCGCCATGGGGCCCGTGAAGAAACCTGTGACGAAGGGTGGCAAAAAAAAGAAGCAGGTCTTGAAATTCACTCTGGACTGCACCCACCCTGTGGACGATGGCATCATGGATGCAGCCAACTTTGAGCAGTTCCTGCAGGAGTGAATCAAAGTGAACGGAAAAGCTGGCAACCTGGGTGGGGGTGTGGTGACCATTGAGAGAAGCAAAAGCAAAATCACTGTCACTTCAGAGGTTCCATTTTCCAAAAGAACTCGGCAGGTTTTGAGCACCATTGCAATTATAACTTAGGAGGAAACTGAAAAATCTGGTCATCGTCTCTAGTCTGTGATATTTGGAGGTTTTGTCGGGTCTCTTATTAAGCTGATACCTGAAGTATCTTACTAAGAAATACCTGAAGAAAAACAACTTGCGTGACTGGCTGCGTGTGGTTGCGAATAGCAAAGAGAGCTATGAGTTACAATACTTCCAGATCAACCAGGATGAAGAGGAGGAGGAAGAGGAAGATTAAATGCACGTGGCTCTGGAAACATTTTGTACATTGAAATTTCCTTCATGTGGTGGGCCCCCCGACAGGGCGGTACACTCATTATTCAACTGAGAGATTTGGGCACTGCCCGCCCCTCAGATGTAATGCAGCAGCCCAGGTATGGGAAGCCGAGGGGTGCTGTGCAAGCCAGGCCAGGCGGTGGTGTGACCGGAGGGAAGAGCCCCGGCCTCTGTCTGGGGGCCACACAGATGTGTCAGCCCCATTAAGGGAGCACTTGCTACAGGCCACAAAAGGAGAAGATTTGGAGTGGTGAATATATAGATATATTCGCCCTCCTCTTCAGAGACCCAATCCCTGACCCCAACGACGAGGAGAGGAAGAACAAGGAGAGGTTTAAGAGGCCGAAAGCAGAGCGCACCTCCTCCAATTGAATGGTGTTCTACACAATTTAGATGGGGGTGACGTTGCTCAAATTCCCAGAGCAGGGGTTAGAGCTGCTCAAATACTCAGACATAGTGCACCGAGCTTTTGACATGGGAGGACCTGGCACTTGGATGTGCTACAATGAATCATTTCGGTACAGGGAAACCAACAACCAGCGGCTGAGGTGGGATGTGTACACCCATGACATCTGGCTGGAGTACATCAGCTGTTCCAGATATGCCCCACAATCCGACAGTGGGCATGTCCTCTTCCGTGCAGGGAGCACCCAGCAAGGGGAGAGGGGAAAAAGGACAGCAAGGCAGTCCCAAGCAGGGCCAACATGCTGGGACTATAATGATGGAGGTAGATTTTTCAGGCCCAATGTAAGTTCAAGCACATGTGTACCCAGTGTGTAGGTGACCACGCCACCTCGGGATGCAACAGATTCAGACAGTACAGGGCTAGGAATAGGGGGAAGGGTGGACACTCAGCAGAGCCCGGACGCACAAGGGGGCACCACCCAAACAATGAGAAAGGGCGCCAACCCCAGTTTGGCATGATGCCTTGTTGGCAGCAACTCCTGGGTACCCGGATCAGGTGGTCACCAACTATTTAGTGGAGGAATTCAGGCAGGGTTTTAGGATTCCAACAGAGGGCCCCCATTATCACATTAGTGTCAGAAACTTGAAATCAGTGGCAGGGAAGGAGCAGCTCGTTCAGCAAAAAAATCAATAAGGAAGTCAGGGAAGGAAGTATGCAAGGCCCCTTCAAGACGTTGCCCATGCCCACACTGAGAATATCTCCCCTGGGCATAGTGCCAAAGATCACCCCAGGGGAGTTCCGCATGATTCACCACTTGTCCCACCCAAAGGGTGAGTCGGTGAATGATGTGATCCCTCCGGAGCTTTGCTCAATGAGGTATGCTTTGACACTGCAGTCAGAATGGTGCGCTCCTGCGGAAAGGGGGCCCTCCTCATGAAGTGCGACATTAAGTCTGTGTTCCAACTTTTGCCAGTGCACCCTGAGGACTTCGAGCTGCTGGGCATGCAGTTCCAGTGGAAGTTCTACTTCAACAAGGCAATGCCCATGGGATGCTCCATCTCATGGGCAGCCTTTGAGAAGTTTAGTATGGTGCTTGAGTGGACCACGTGCCACCGTGTGGGGTGGATTTGGATCACACATTATTTGGACAATTTCCTATTCGTGGGAAGGGCAGGGACCATGGAATGCACACTGGTGATGCATGTGTTTCAGGAGGTCACAGCAGAGCTGGGAGTGCCGTTGGCACCTGAAAAGACCAAGGAAAAAACCAGGTTGACTTATTTGGGCATAGAGCTGAATACTGTACTTTCCCTGTCAAGATTGCCTGAGGACAAGATTCAGGTGCTCAGAGAATCAACAATAGTCATCCTGGGTGCCATCAAGATGACAGTCAGAGACCATGGAGGACCCTGACCCATTCCCCAGGGACATGTAGAGCCTTGGATTCTAGAACTATATCAGACAATGCAGGGGTCTCTCGTGCCCAGAACCAGGTGGGCATGCAAAAAGGCTTTCAGCGAGTTCCAGGAATTCAGGTTACAAAAAGTTTGAGAACTAGGTTTCCCCATCTCCGAGAGGTATATACTGCAGTTTGCGATGCAGCTAAGACACAGAGGTTTGGCGCCGGGGACAATTGCTGGTAAAATATGGCCATTGCCTTCACAAGTCATTTGGCAGGTCATCCCTCTCCCGATAATGGCTTTTTCATGAGCTGTTTTGAGAGAGAGCTGGGCCAGAAACACCCCTCAAGTATAAGACATCAGGACCCCCATTACCCCCCAGTTGCTTATCAGTATAATACGGGCATTGTATCGTGTGTCATTCCAACAGCGAGATAGTTCTGTTCACGGCAGCCTTCCGAGTCACACTATTTGGAGCCTTCAGGATCAGCGAGCTTGTCCCTGACTCCAGGGCTGACAGGTTGGGCAGGGCCCTCCAAATTCAGGATGTGGCGTGGCAGGGAGGCGTTCTCATGTTGCATCCACAAAGGTCAAAGACCGACCAGAGGGGGAGGGGGCGTGTGGTCAGGCTATGCCCCACTGAGGATATCCAAATCTTCCCCGTGGGACGGTTGAGAGAGAGTACTTGAGTCTCATCCAGGGGGTAAGGGCCCCCTGTTTGTTCACACAGACGTGTCTCAACTGACGCGCTATCAATTCGGGGCAGTCCTAAGCATGTATGTTAGGGCAGCAGGCCTTGACACAAGTTGTTACAGCATGCACTCCTTTAGGATTGGGGCACCATCAGCAGCAGAAAGCAAGGGACTGCCCGTTGACCAGATACAGAGGATATGGAGATAGTGATCAGACGCGTACTGCTCATATATCAGGAACACCGAGGCAAGAGTGCATGGGCAAAGGGAGTTGAAGGAAGTGCAACCGCTTAACCCTGATTTCTTTTGCAGACATGTCAGCTCTGTGGGGATGGAAAGTGGTCTGGATCATCAGCCACAGCATCGTGCACTGGGCACGATGGCCGCAGGCAGCAGGTGGGGTACCCAGCTGGGCCTAAGTGACCGGGCAGAGGTAATTTGGATAGGTAGGTGTGGAATGCTTTGGGAGCAACCGCTCCCAACGCTGACTGTGGCAAAAGAAAAATTTCCTGCACCGGCGGTGCTTGTAATATACTTACGGGAGAACAACCTGCCTAAGGTAACAAGGCTGTGGCTGACAAAGATAGTGAAGACTGACTTGCAAGTAGTACAGGAGAGATTTCAGGGGTGCGCAATTGTATGGTTCTACATGTTGCAGAGGAGGGAAGGGCCAACGTTCAGCGACCTCGGTGGATGGACTGGTTGCAAAAGCGGGTAAACACCGAAATGAGTAATTGTCTACAAAGGAAAAGGGGAAAGGTCATAAGCAATGATGGTATCAACCATGACAAGAATGAGTTGTTTAGAAGTGATGGTGCCCACCTATCTGATACGGGTTGTAATCTTTATCTTGGGTTCCTAAAACTCTGGCTGGTCAAGATACTGGAAAGTATCGGTGGTTTGGTGGTGAACCAGCCAAGCAAAGCTGGTGGTTCTGGTGGCGGTGGGCTGAGTTAAGGCCAATTGTTTGAGAAAGGGTTTAATACATTTAGGTAGATAGCATAGCATGATTAGGAACATCTCCTTAAGAGATGGGCAAGGCCAGGCATAGCCGCACAGTGCGGCCCACTGTATGGTCAGCCCAAGGGTGAGAGGTGAACGGCGGACCATGTGTCAAACAGACGGTTATGGTGTTCTCACACTTGTTGATTAACCTCCCATCCCCCAAGGGTGAGAAGGTAGGTACGAATAACCCACTCCGGCCCGGGGAAACCCATCAGGGCAGGGTGCAAGTTAAAGAAGTTTACAAGGTAGGGCACAAGAGGATTCCCCTCAGGCTTCACCTGAGAACATGGGGAAGAAGGGGCACCAGATGGACAAGGCAGCGCCCGGTAGGGGGTGGCGGGAACCTCCAGTGGTTGGGAAAACAGTTAGGGACAGTTAGAAAAGAGAGGACCCCAGTTCAAAGGGGGAAGTGTAAGGGGTACCCCTTCCCCCTTTTGAAATGATTAATAAAGAGTGCAGCCATTAAAACCCACAAATGTGTCCTCATCTTCTTTGGGGGTGCGTTGGCAACTTCTTTGGAATCATCCCATCAGGGGCATCATTTGCCCTATTTTATGAAATGGATGGAGAAAATAGCCTTCAAAACTTCCAGATGTCCCAAGGTTAATGCAAAAATCCTATAACATTCTCATTAAAGTGGGCCACTGGCTCCACTCTTCCTATTGCTTATAAGAACAAGTGTGTATGCAGAAAGAAAAAGTAAACACTGGAGAAGGTCAGCATGAAAATTCCTGCATGTTGGATGGATGAGCAAGGCTAAGATTTTGTTATGAAAATATCCCACAAAATCATTGAGAAGCCATGTGAAAATTTGAGAAAGTCATGGCTCCGCTGCCTGCCTGCCTGCGATTCAGCCACAAGTCTTACCTGCAGCAGGTCCAGCACAGCTAAATCAGGCTGGGAGAGGCAGCAGCAGCAGCAGGAGTGGGGCCATTCAAGCAGGGGCTGCAGCTGGAGTAGGCTTGGAAAGGCAGTGGCAGGATAAAGGAGGGAGGTATGAAAGGCAACCCCTTTAGGTGGATCATCCTTGGTTCATGCTTGCACGGCCATCTCTCCTTCCACCTCCCTCCTCTTCCCCTTTCAGCTTGTGCCAACCAGGCATCTGTCCTCCTACTGCCACCACATAACTTCTGACCCCAATCCTGCCATACCTCCTCCACTGTGGCTTTGCTGGCCCCAGAGCCCCTGCCCGACTCTCCCAAGCTGCTACATCACTGATGCACTGACGACTGCACTTCAGACAGCTCCTGCCGTCATGGATTTGCTGGCACCCCCAGCCCCTATCCAGCTCTCCCAAGCTCCAGCCGTCGATGACTGAGGAAGTCATGGAGATATCCTGAAGTTACAGAACCTGTGACCTCCGTGACAAACAATGAGCCTTGTTTATGAATTTTCAGGGAAGCATCCCTACCTACGTTCCAACCCAGCAGCCTACCTATACGCACTACAGAAGTTAAAACAGAGATTAGATTACATAGAAGCATTCCTAAAGAGTGGAATGAAGGAAGAGGATATAAGTTGTCAGTTAGGATCAGCTCCTTCACCTAAAATTAAAAAAGCCATGCCATGTCAGCTGTTTTCCATCCCTTTTGAAGGGGGGAAAAACAGAGAGGATTATCTGTCCCTCCGTGTCAAGAACAAAATGTTTTTAGTACAAATTATATACAATGTATAAAAAGAAAAAAATCATGCACTGGCAGATAATGTAATACTGGTTTAGTGGGAACAATACTTTATTGATCAGACCACCAGCCACACTTACCACAAATTTACAATACGACTGAGCTTCCTGTAAACCCCTAGGTCAGATCAATACAAGTGTACACAACTTAACAGTCTAATACAATGAATGGTGCAGCCCCACCTACTGGTAGAGGTGCTTACTTGCTTTACAATTCCTCTCACCCCCATTAATAAAAACTCAAACAGTATTTTTAATAGTTCAGGCAACCCACTATCCACACAGGTTTGTGTGTTCTGCCTACTTGATTCTTGTTTTCCGTTACATTAGTTGTCACTGAAACTACCAGCCCCTTGCTTGTAGTGAGATTTGGATTGTTCACAAAAGCAGGGATTGTGTTCTGTAGGTCAGAACTATCTGCCAAGGGCAGAACAGCTGTGGATGATGGTAGTGTCTGGAGGTCTTTATTATTTCTGGGTGAATTTCCTGGCACATGTCTGCCCCCAGAAAGGTGTAGGACCAGTTTGTTGGGTCTGCCCTTGGAGACTTATGGAACCAGAAAGGTTCTGGAATGCTCTAGGGGAATTGCATCCTGATCTTGATGATCATTCACTCAATGAGCTCATTGCCTTCTGGAACAGCTTGTTGGCTGAGGTTTTGCTTGCTGGGCTTATGATGAACTCTGAATGTAAACTCAGACAGTTTATGTATCCATCTCCACAAGCAACCTGCTGTATTGTGCTTTGTAAGAAGCCATTGCATGGCCCCGTTGCCAGTGTAGACTGTGAATTTGGTTCATAGTAGATACGGATGATAAGCATTGAGAGTCTCAACAATAGCCAGATACTCCAGTTTTGTTGCTGGATAATCCCTCTTGTTGAGTTTGTGACTTCCAAGAACCACTGGTTTGTGCCTACCATCCTCATCCATTTGTTCCAATGTAAACCCAACAGCAATTTTTGGGGCATCACAAGTTACGATAAATGGATGTGATGAATCTGGGAATTTTAAAAATATGTAGTTTAAAATTCCCTCCTTCAGTGACTCATGCTTTTTTACATTCCTCCATACAAATTTGGTTTTTTTTATCCAATATAACGGCACTACTCTCTCTGAAAAATTTGGTACAATTTATTTGTAGTATGGAGAGACCAACAAAACTCTTCACCTGCTCCACATTAGTAGAGATATGCCAGTCTTTTTTATAACTTTTAGTTTCTGGGGCTGTGACTCTAGCTCAGCTTCATTGGCTACATGTCCTAAGAAAGCGGTGTGATTCCTTGCATGTTAGCACTTGTATCATTCAAGTTTAAAAACAGATTCCTTAAAGTTTAAGAATCCTTTCCATCCTTCTCAGACATTCCTTCTGGTAACAAATGAAATCATCCAGATAATTAAGGATATCCTCTGTCCTCAAAAGTTGCGTGAGTTCACTTACCACCCTCTGAAATGTCCTTAGCCCATTCATAAGTTCAAACGGCATTCTGTGGAATTGAAAAAAATCCATATTGCGTCACAAAAGCAGGGGTTTTTTCACGATCTTCAGGTGCCACTTGAATGTGATGGCACCCTGATACTAAATCAAAACTGCTAAACAATCGTGCTCCTGCCATTTTATCTAACATATGTTGTACTTGGGAAAGCGGGTAGTTATCTTGACATGTTTGTGCATTAAGGATGTTTTTACACAAGGTTGTTACTAGCATATTTCTAGGTTCCTGGAGAAACAAACTCACAGGGTTGAGGGTGTTGAGACATTCCTCCTCACTACTGGAAGTGAGCTGGGTGCCATTGAAAACAGTGGGCACCATGAACTAGTGCAGGCTTGGAGATGCAGAGTTGTAAAGCCCCTATATGGGGTCTTTTACAGCTCCGCAATGCCAACCTGAGCTAGTTTGCGGCTCCCACTGTTTTCAATGGCACCCAGATCACTTCCAGTAATAGGGAGGTATATCTACCCAGCAGCACGCACACACACACTGCACAAATTTTTTTCTCCGGGAATTTAAAAATATGCTACTAATAACCCTCATGTAAAAAAGTCCAGAATCTCCTATAATCAACATATATTCTCAAGTCCCCTTTGGTCTTTTCTACAGTTACAATTGAGGATGCCCAAGGTGATGTGAATTGCTTAATCAGGCCATCCTCCAACATGTGATCTAGCTTCTCCTTCATTGCTGTCTGATATGCCAGGGGAATCTGGTGTACAGGCAGTCACATTGAATAGACTCCAGTGTACACTTAAGTACACATAGTCCCTCGCAGAAGGGATTTTTATTTGGCCCTTTTATCCTGGAACACTGCAGGCATTAGGGCCAAGATTATGGACCCTGACTGCATGGACCTGCCAGAAGTGTATGATATAATAGCCCTACAAGAGACCTGACTGTGTGAAGATGCATTTTTGACCCTTCCGGGCTATAAAACCTTTTTGCAGGGAGGCACTAAGTATATGACCAAAGGCACATGCTCAGGAGGACTGGCGATTCTGGTAAGGGATAATTATTCGCAGGAATTCTGCACACTTCCATCTCTAGGGAAAGATTTTCAAGCTGTTTGGGGGAAAGTAAGCCCCTCCGACAGTCTTCTGGTAATAAATATTTATATCCCCCTGCCAATATCCCAGTACTATGTTACGAAAGTCTGGGGTCAATTGGAGGCCTATGTAAAATACATTGAGGACCTATACCCCCATGCAATCCTTATAATGGTGGGTGACTAACACCCGCTATGGGGCTAATAAGGCTATGGAGTGTGACTCCTCATTGTGCGCTCTATATAATATCTCTGAGCGCTCCTCTAGCGACCAAAGGACATCTGTTACAAAGGATAATATGTGCCAGCTAATGCAAGAGCTGGATCTAATAATGTTAAATGGGCGGGGGCAAATGGATATCATTGGGCAGTATGATATTCACTGGCATTAGTGACAGAAGTGTAGTTGATTATATGCTGGTCCATCCCCCCCACTACGGAAGCTCTGAAGACGTTACAATATTGTGTCGCCCTGAATCCGAACATATGCCTTTGGTAGTTCAATTCAAAAAGTCTCCCAATTCCCTGGTCCACAATTATGTCAGGAAGAAAGAGGGGCCCCCCAGAGGGTGAGAGTCCAATGGGATATAACGCTTGCAGTTCAGACCATGGAGTTTCTCCATGGGAGTGAACTAACAGCGTTGGCAGAGACAACGGAGAGAGAAGAACCAGTGGACCAGGCAAAAGTAAAACTTAGTCTGCTTGCAGTCCTTGACAGTTTGGGAAGGGATTTACTTTCTAAAGAAAGTACAGGAAGATCTACAAGGCAAAATAAATGGTTTAGTAGGGACTGCCACGAGTTGAAGAGAAGATTAAGTAGGAAGCATAAGGAATGGTTACTTTTTCCAACAGAAGTAACAAGACAAAAACTGGTTAATGTGAGAGCAGCTTATAAGAAGCTTCTGTTGTAAAAGAAAAAGCAATATGAGAACTTGCTTTGGTCAAAGCTTAGGGTGGCTTCAGAAACTGGGGATGTTAGGTTATTCTGGGCTTTAATAAGGTCACTTGGGGGGGAATAGAGGTACTACAAAAGTCTCCAAGCTTGAAGCGAAGGACTGGAACATTTTCTTTAAAAAAGCTCTTGTTTGACAATGACTACGATGACGAGGATACCCTGGGTGGTGGGTGGGCGTGTAACAAAGGATGATTTGGTTAATGATTGCCCGGGTTTCCCCACTAAGATAGCAGAGGAAGAAGTCTTACAAGCCATAAGCAGTTTGAAGGCTAATAAGGCGCCAGGGTATGATTTTGTTTGCCCCGAAGTCTTTAAGATTCTCCCAGAATGGTGGGCTTCGATATTAATTAAAGTTTTTTTTCCCATATAAACCTGACAAATTCAATTCCAAGGGAATGGAGCATTAGTATAATTATCCCTTTGTTTAAAAATAGGCCGACGATAGGCCAATCTCTCTGCTTCCAATCTTGGGCAAACTGTATGGGAGAACCCTCCTGAATCGGCTAGACACCTGGGTCGGAGAGCATAACTTAATCCCAAGAGTTCAATTTGGGTTCCGAGCCTGCTGCTCAGTTATGGACAGCTGTTTCACGTTGGCACACTTGATTTATAAATATGTGTTTATCCGTCGGACCCATCTTTTCTTGGCATTCGTGGACTTTAAAAAAGCCTTTGACTCTGTCCTAAGGAAAAGTTTGTGGGACAAGTTGGCCCAAATGGGTATTGATAGGAAGATGCTGGCCTTAATAGAGCAGTTACATTCTGGTAAAACAGTAAGGATCCGGGTACCTTCGAGCAACAGATTCGCAGCACCCATTAGAATAAACAAGGGAGTACACCAAGGTTGCGTGCTCACTCCTTTGTTATTTAATCTGTATACGAGCAATTTAAATGGGATATTGCAGAATCAGGACCATTGCACCCCAAAAATTAAATCCTGTGCTTTACCCGTCCTCCAGTACACTGATGACACCGTGCTGTTATCCCAAACTAGAAGAGGGTTAAATACACTGCTGGACACTTGTGGGGAGTATTGTGCTAGTAAAGGTTTGGAAATAAATTTAGCCAAAACAAAGATTATGATGGTGGGAAAGAGGACAAAAAAGTACAAATGGATTGCGCGGGGAAAGAGCTTGGAACAAGTGAGTTCCTTTTGTTACCTTGGTATATTATTCAGTAGGAATGGAATGTGGAAAGAACACGCTAGGTATATAGCAGGAAAAGTAAAGGCCCCTGCCAGGGCAATTCTAGGTATGGCAAGGCACTCTATAGCGGTCACTACCTCTATAGTTTTGAAGATATACGAAGCTAAAGTCCGGTCGACTCTGTTATATGGTCAAGAAATCATACCAGAGGAGAATGTTGTAGGGCTAGAGATTGCCCAAAATCAATTCCTCAGTAGGGGTTCCTCAAGCAGTACCAGGTTGCATTGTAAGGGCAGAGACTGGTGTGGTCTCAATTGTTTCTCTAAAGAGGCAGGCATTATTGAAATTCTGGCTACGTATACTCCGACAGGATAACAAGGTTTTACCTCATCTTTGCCTCATGGAGATGCTGGAAAATACTGGTAGGGCAGTGTACTGTGGCTTGGCTCTCTCCTTACGTTTCTAGCTAAAGCTGGACTCTCTGTGCAAGCAGTATGGCAATTGCCTCCAGCACAGCAGAAAAGGCTGGTAATGGAGCGGTCACTGGATGTAGGTAGGCAAGAGGTCATGGTGGCTCTGGCGGGCTGGAGGGCAGCGTCCTGATACAGTCACGTTAAAGATTCTTTTGGCCTTGAGACCTATTTAGATGTACTGAATTCACGGGAACTGCGTAGAAACTATACCAGGCTGCGGCTCAAGCTCATCAAGACTGCCTTGACCTTTGCCCAGTACAATGCCTTGCCTAGCGACTGTAGGTGTATCTGTTGGTTGGGTAATGTGGAGACAATAGAACATATTCTTTTTAAGTGCTCACCATACAAGAACCTCATGGAAATATGGATCCTGCCACTGTTTCGGGGAAAAGAGTATTGGGCACCAGCACATAAAATAAACTACATATTGAGTTTGTCTAGGCCAGAGGAACTTATCGCTGTGGCCATATTTGTGCAGCTCACGTCTAAAATCAGAGCAAAGGATACTAGAACAGACAGGGATGAGTGTAGGCTTATGTAGGGCTGCCCATTGGGGCCTATTGAGACCACTTACGGGAAAATCTGGGTAAAATGGGTCTGTTTTGCTCGCTCACCTTTAGCCAGGTGGTCTCTCCTTGTGGCAAGTAACTCGGAATTACAAACGAATAGAGATCCAAGTTGATCTGGGGGGTGCTGTGTCTATGGAAATATGGTGTTTGTCTGATAATTATTCTGTAACATTTGGAACTGTTTGGAAAATGTTTTGTTAATGGCCACGCTAGCAAGTCTGTTACATGTTCAGGATCCCCCCTCCGCGTTAGCCGCGGTGGGGGTTTGGCGCTGCTGCCCCCCCACTCCCCTGAGCGGGGAAAAGACGGGGACGCGGGGTGGGGATTTCGGCCGCACAGGCCGGCAGGGAGGCGGGGCCCCCGTTGTGATGCAACGGGGGCAGAATCAAGCACGCCCAGGAGTCTCGCGAGACCAGCAAGATCCCGGGCGCCATTTTAGATCCCCCGCTCTGGCGCCGCATTCGAGCGGCTAGAGCGGGGGGGTAAGATGTTCAAGCACGAGCGGCCGGCGTGAACAATAGGCCGGCCTCGTGCGAAGAAAAGTAGAGCGGTGTGAGCTGTCGGGGGGAGCAGGGCAGGGCAGGCACAGCCCCCCCCCCACGACTTAAAAGCGGGCATAAGCAGGCAGGGGCAAGCATAAAAGCCCCCACCAAGTGGTCAGAGCCCCCCCTCCCACGTGGTCCCTGGGGGGTGAGGAAGGTCTCCAACGGGACAGGGGCCGCCCAACAGGGTCTGGTGATCCCCCCCCCCGGGCTCGTGGGGGGTGTGAGGTTGGCGTGGACACCCCCGCCCCCAACAGGCCTTTTGTGGAGATTATCCACAGGGCCCTGGTGTGAGCCCCGACGGGTTTGTCGGGCATAGCCCTACCCCCTGTGAGGTTGGGCCCAACAGGGCCCTTTGGGCCGGGTGTGGCCCAGCCTGTGCTGGGTATAATAGGGAAGGGGATAAGAAAGGCATAACAGCCTACGGGTAAGGGCTAGGGACAAGGCACTACAAGGTGCGGCACAGGCCAGACTGGTTAAAAGAATACCAGGGGTTTGGGTGCGAAGGCCCAGGAATAAGGGCCAACAGGAGCAAGTTTATAAAAGGGTGAAGGTGTTTCCCTAAAGGGATAGTTGAGAGTGATGCCTCCCAAGAAACGAGGGGCAAAGAAGACCCCCCCGGCAAAGAAAAAGGGACCTGTTCAAAAGGGGACAGGACAGAAGGGGAAAGGAGATGATGGGGCGCATCAGGCTGAAATCCTGCGAGCAATGCAGGAACAGTTGGCAGGGTATCAGTCGCGTATAGAGGAGCTGGAGAATGCACAGGAAAGAAGGGGATCAAATGAGCATTACACCGAGGCCGAGGCGGGTTTAGGAGACTCATCAGGGGGGAGGGGTAATAGTTCCACGGTAACCAGGGGAACCACCCGCCTGGGGAGGCGCTGCGCGGTTCCATCTCGTTACAGGGACGACGAACCAGGACCCAGCAGGAGGAGAGAGGATTCGTCACCCATACCCATAGCTTGGAGCGACCCCCCGCGAGACGCCAGGCAAGGGGCGGAGGACAGGCCAGAAGGGATGCACCACAGACACGGGGTTTCAGGAAGCTACACGGGCGAACGGTGGTCCAGGGGGGACCCAGAACAGCGTACAGGTGAGGAATGGGGTGACCCGTGGGGTGAAGAAGGTAATGGGCAAGGGAACACGGAGTGCTACCGCCCCCACCCATTAGAATCCACGGTTGGCAGGGGCACTATGGAATGGGGTTGCCGGGGCCAGACATGGCAGGGGGTGGGTGGTACCCCACCTGCATGTGGACAACCACACCCCGTCCACTGGGGGGGGTGTTCAGGTGGCACAGACCGGGGTTACACGGCGGCAGCCCAAATTTGGGGGGCCCCACAGTGCTGTGGATGCGCAGTGAACCACTGCTCGTCGAGTAAGGGTGAGCCGCGCCCCCTTTCAGGAGGGCACGCGGACGTGTCTGCCCCCCTAGGGGAGCATCTCCTTCAGGCGACTAAGGAGAAGATCTGGAGCGGCGAATACATCGACATATTCGCCCTCCTTTTTAGTGACCCAATCCCGGACCCTAACGACAAGGAGGAGACGAAAGATAAGGAGAGGTTTAAGAGGCCGAAAGCAGAGAGGTCGTGGTCCAACTGGACGGCGGCCTACACAATATATATGGGAGTAACATTGATTAAATTCCCAGACCGGGGCCTGGAGATGCTCAAGTACTCGGATATAGTACGAAGGGCATTCGACACCGGGGGCCCCGGTGCCTGGCTGCGCTATGACGAGTCATTTCGTCGTAGGGCAGCCAACAACCCCAGAATAAGGTGGGACGTTCACGCACCAGATATCTGGTTAGAGTGCATTAGCTGCACTAGGTATACCCCACGGTCTGATAGCGGACATGTCCTCACCAGACCGGCGAATGCGCAAGGGGGAACGGCGGCTGGCCGAGCACGACAGTCCCCAGTGGGACCAACTTGCTGGGATTTTAATGATGGAGGGCGGTGTTTTCGTGCCCAGTGCAGATTTAAACACGCATGCACCCAGTGCGGCGGTGATCATTCTGCCTCAGCATGCTCCCGTTTCCGCCAATACGGAAACAGAACGCGGGGGCGGGCAAACAACAGACAGGGGGCCACAGGACAGGGCGGGCCCTCAGCAGCGGTGGGCAAGGTCCCCAACCCCAGTATGTCATAAGGCATTAGAGGCCGCTATCCAAGATTATCCCGATAGGGTAATCGCAAAGTATGTTGTGGAGGGATTCGAAAAGGGTTTCAGGATCCCAACAGTAGGCCCGCGGTATCACCTGGGGGCAAGGAATTTGAAATCCGTTCTTGGAAACGAGGATATCGTGCAACAAAAAATCGCCAAGGAAGTGAAGGAGGGTAGAATCCAGGGCCCCTTCGAGTCCTTGCCGATGCCAACCCTGCGGATATCCCCCTTGGGAATTGTACCAAAAAAGACCCCGGGGGAATTCCGCATGATTCACCACTTGTCCTATCCCAAGGGCGAGTCGGTGAATGATGCAATACCTATAGAACTTTGTTCGGTGCGGTACGCTTCATTCGACTCGGCAGTCGAAATGGTGCGTGCCTGTGGAGCATCTGCCCTCCTCGCGAAATGTGACATCAAATCGGCATTCCGCCTCCTGCCTGTACACCCCGACGACTTCGAGCTGTTGGGCATGGAGTTCGGGGGCCAGTACTACTTCGACAAGGCGATGCCCATGGGATGTTCAATCTCATGCGCGGCCTTCGAGAAGTTTAGTACGGTATTGGAGTGGGTCACGCGCCAACGAGCGCGTGGCGGCCGTATCACACACTACCTCGATGATTTCCTCTTCGCGGGAAGGGCGGGCACCTCAGAGTGCGAGCAGGCAATGCTGGCATTTCAAAGGGTGGCAAGGGACATAGGGGTACCTTTGGCACACGAAAAGACGGAAGGCCCAACATCCAAACTAACCTATTTGGGCATAGAGCTCGACACGGAAATGTCCCTTTCGAGACTCCCAGAGGACAAATTGAGGATGCTGAGGGAGGCGGTATGCAGAGTGGGGGGAGCGAAGAAGGTGACAGTCCGTGAATTGCAGTCACTCCTAGGCAGCCTTAATTTCGCCTGCCGGGTCGTTGCCCCTGGGCGAGCATTCATGTCCCGGTTGTACGCCCTGGTAGGGAGCGACCGTCCCCCGCATCACCACATCCGGGTGACAGCGGAGATGAGGGAGGATTTGGCTACCTGGGAATCCTTTCTGGCGAGCTACAACGGGGTCAGTTTCTGGCGGCATCGACTCCTGGTGGAGGCGGAGCTCCAGATACACTCGGATGCAGCAGGGGGGCACGGTTTCGGGGTTTATTTCCGGGGAAAGTGGTGCGCGGCCCCCTGGCCGGCCCCATGGGTGGAACGCGGGATAACACGGGACCTCACATTCCTGGAATTTTTTCCCATCGTAGTGGCAGTGTATTTGTGGGTAGCTGAATTCGCCAACAAGAAGGTTTTATTTTGGTGTGATAACATGGCGGTCGTCCATGTTGTCAACAAGTTGTCTTCCAGATCGCAGAGGGTCATGCGGCTGGTGCGGGCATTTGTCCTCAAATGTTTGAGAGCAAATATCTTATTCATCGCCAAGCACGTGCCGGGGATTGCCAATGGCATCGCCGATGCCCTTTCTCGATTTCAGGCAGACCGCTTCCGCCAGCTGGCCCCCGAGGCCAACGAGGAACCCGACCCGTTTCCGAGGGACTTGTGGCGCCTTGGATTGTAGAGCTTTACCAGGCAGTGCAGGGATCCCTCGCGCCCAGAACCAGGCTGGCGTACGAGAAGGCGTTCAGCGAATTCCAGGAATTCAGGTGTCAAAAGGGGTGGGACATAGGCTTCCCCATAGCCGAGGGGTGCATCTTACAGTACGCCATGCAGTTGCGGGCAAGGGGACTGGCTCCGGGCACAATCGCAGGGAGAATATCGGCCATCACGTTTACGAGCCATTTGGCTGGACACCCCTCCCCTGATAACGGTTTCTTCATGAACCGTTTGAAGGAGAGTTGGGCACGCCAAGTTCCACCTAGTCAGGATACCAGGGCCCCAATCACGCCGCCAATATTGTTGGCCCTGACTGAGGCACTGGAAAAGGTCTGTTTTTCCAGTTGGGAATGCGATCTTTTTACCGCAGTTTTCCGTACTGCCTTGTTCGGAGCCTTTCGTATTGGCGAGATGGTAGCCGACTCCAAAAGAGACAGGTCAGATAGAGCATTACAGTTCCGGGACGTGTCGTGGCACGGCGATACCCTCATCTTGCATCTCAGACGGTCCAAGACCGATCAGAGGGGAAAGGGACGGTGGGTTAGGTTGCGCCCAGCCGGGGACCCCCGTATATGCCCCGTCGGGGCAATGAGGACATATCTGGGGTCTCGCCCCAGGGTTACGGGATTACTTTTCCTACACGTTGACGGTTCCCCCCTGACACGGTATCAGTTTGGGGCGGTCCTGAGCAGATGTGTGAGGTTGACAGGGCTTGACCAAGGGAGCTATAGTGCCCACTCGTTCAGGATAGGGGCGGCATCAGTGGCAGCAGACATGGGTTTATCGGGCGAAAGGATACGGGCAATAGGGAGATGGAGATCGTCAGCCTACCGAGCATATATAAGGGAAACCAAACCACGTGTCAGTCGACCCGGCCTAGCATCCACGATGAGTTATTGACCTATATTATATCTTTTGCAGAAGCACCAGTGAGACGAGAACGATGCGTTGTGTGGATCATCGGACACAGCATCGTCCACTGGGCAGGGAAGAAGGCCGCACGCAGCGGGTGGGGTACCCAGCTGGGCCTCAGTGATCGTGCTAGTATTTTCTGGTTAGGCAGGAGGGGGATGCTATGGGAGCAACTCCTTCCGATGTTAACAGGGGCACGAGACACCTGCCCGGCACCCGAGGTGCTGGTTATTCACCTTGGGGAAAACAACCTCCCCAGAGTAACAGGGCTGGGCCTGACAAAACAGGTAAAGAAGGACCTGAAGGTAGTTCAGGACAGGTTCCCGGCATGCACCATTATATGGTCGGATATGCTTCCTAGGAGGGTTTGGGCCACAGCGGAGCGCCCAGGTCGGGTCGACCGGGCCAGACGGAGAGTTAATACCGAAATCGGGAATTGGCTACGGCAAAGAGGGGGGCAGGTGATTAAGCACGTTGATATCCGGTACGATAGGGACGAACTTTTCAGAGGTGATGGTGTGCACCTATCAGATGCGGGATGCGAGTTGTACCTTGGGGTCCTGAAACAACAGTTGAGGATGTTAATCGGAGTTTTTGGTGTGGCGGAAAACCAGCCAAGCGAAGCTGGCGGTTTTGGTGGCGAGGGGCAGAGGGAAGCCCAAAAGTTTGGAAGTTACAAGGTTTGAATTTCTAAGTTAGAAGAGCATGGGTAGCAGCATCTCCTTAAGAGATGGGAAGGTCCATGGCATAGTCGCCACAGTGCGGCCCACTGTATGGCCAACCCGAAGGGAGAGACGGACGGCCGCACCTGCTGGGAGGAGCATCTGCCAAGCAGCGGGTAACGGTGTTCTCAACCTTTGCTGAAACTAACCCCAGACATGGGGCAGGCACGAACAACCCGCCCGGCCTGGGGAAACCCGGGGGACGAGGCAGGGCGTAAATTTATAGGAAAGAAGGAACAGGAGGTTACCCTCTCAATTAATGGGAAATGGGAAAGAGGTACGCACAGAGTGCGGGGACTGAGAGGAGAGGGGACCTCCTAGAAGGGGGTGGTTAATTAGCAGTTAGCAAGGTTTATTAGAGATAAGGACCCCAGTTCCGGAAGGGGGGGAGGCGGGAGGTGTGCCCCCATCCCCCCCTTCCGTTTGTTAATATTAAATAAAGAGTGCGGCCGTTTTAATCCCACTAAGCGTGTCCTCGTCTTTATTTGGGGGTGCGCCGACAAATAAGGTTTTTTCCTGCATGTCTTGTTTGTCTTGGTTTGGTTTTAACTGTGTATAAATTTACTATTACTAATAAATCAAATCAAAATCACTTAAGTACACTTAAGTGTACTGGCTTAAGTACACACCAGTGTTATTCTCTAACATATCTCCCTCTCATTATTTTGGGGAAACACACTAGCATATTGTAAGAGAAGCTGATCTAGTTGCTTTCTTTTGTCCCTTTGAACGTCTGTTTCTGTCAAATCAACCCCCAGATCGTTTACTGACTGGGCAGCTGCACAGCTCTTCATTTCTGTCCCTGTAAGAAGCTCTGAAACCTCAATTACACTGGACACTGGTCCAGTGTTCTGGTTCTTACCTAGATTCACTTCCTGGTCAGTCAAATGAATTGCTCTCACCCAGAACTCTCCCTTTGGTCCAGCTTGAAACAGAGTTTGGCCAAACAGCAATCCTGACTGGATACTAATAAACTCAAACAATACTACAGATTCACTGCTGCAGTCCTTTACCCTTAGGGGTATTTATTGCATGATGTTCAGGCTTCACCACAACTTTATTTTGAGCCACCACTAGGATCATCCCGTCTCTGATATCCTGCTGGCTTGGCACAGGCACCTCCACAGCTCCCAGAGTGACTTGCCCGGGACCACAACACCTACTACCTTCCACTAGCAGGGAAAACAATCTTGTGCAGGAGCAACTGTGTTTTGTCAGCATCCCAGAAGTTCTTGTGGTGCCCTCTAATGAAATGCACACCCAAAATAGCATCAGAAATATTTGTTATCACAACCAATGCCCACTTAGTGTACAGAGATCCCAACTTCAGCTGCAGCTGCATTTCTTCTTTTGCATGCAGAGGATGATGATAAATAGTCACCAAATCAACACCAACACTAGACATTCTTTTCCCTTTCAGCACTGGATGATCAGCATGGAGCAGACCTATTTCAGATCCTGTGGTTTTCAAGCCACCAGTATCTCCCAACACATATTAAAGGTACATGGGGAACTACTCACATGGGCCTAATAGTTGCTGATTGTGGCCCTGCAACATCAGTAACTGCTGTGGCATCCATCATCTTGCGCAATTCCGTTTCCAGTGGCCTTTACCCCCGGAATTCCTGAAAAGGTGATCAGACCTGGATCCCACTCTGGAAACAATCTCTCTTTTCTGACCAATAGAACGCTTCTGAACAGCTTGTACTTGGGTCTTCTCCAATTGTTTAGCCACTTCATTATCAACACTCTGGTGGGACAGAATCCCTTTGGGTCTAAGAATGAACAGTAGATACTCTTAAGGAAGCACCAATCACTGTTCCTGCATTCGGAACTCGGTGTATAACGTAGTCCATTTTTTTATCCAGTACGTTAACTTCCTTCACCAGCATATTATGAAGTTCTTCAGTCAGGCCACTTAGAAACTGGCTTTTAAACACAGGACTCTTTCATGCTTTTCCATAGGCCCCTTTCTGCACTGCCAGCTCCAGATTTGCTGCAGCAGATTCCATCTCACTCAAGCCTTCTGTTGGGCAGGAGAGTGCAGGGAACGCTCACTCAAATAGTCTCCTTAAAGCACACAAATAGCTATGCAGAGGCTCTTCTTCTTGGATTTCCACTCTTTCCTGTATTTCAGAAGTGTCAGCCCCCCTCATAGTGATCACTTGGGGTGTCTTTAGACATAACACTGTTCAGTGTTCTGTAACACAGTGTCCTACCGTTACAGTGTTTAGACATACCGTCAACACAGTGTTCACTCCAAACACTGGAAGTGAACTGCCAGGTCTTGACAGTTTAATCAGTGTTTGGGGTGAACATTGTGTTGAATGTATGTCTAAACACTGAAACAGTAGAACATTTTGTTACAGAACACTGAACAGCGTTATGTCTAAAGACACCCTAGAAGAGCTTGCTCAGCTCTGTGTAAGATGCATAATCTGATCTGGGAAGCTTCTGATTCAAGACTTTAGCATCCCCATCCAGAAACACTTCTAAGTTCCATGCTGCTTTCTGATTATTTATTTATTAATTTATTATTTATTTATTTAATTTCTACAATTTATACCCCCCGCCCCTCCTGAACACAGCTCGGGGTGGCTTCCAACAATATAAAAATACATAAAAACAAGTATAAAACAATTTAAAATAATCAACAATTTAAATGTCTAAAACAGGGCCCTCAGGAATTAATACAATAAGCAGGGTAGGGGAGGAAAAACATAACCCTAGCCCACCCTCCACCTCACCCCGAATGCCTGGGCGAACAGCCAGGTTTTACAACACCGCCAGGAGTACAACAGGCTTGGGGCCAGGCGAGCTTACTCTGGAAGGGAGTTCCAAAGGCGCGGTACAGCCACCGAGAATACCCTCTCCATTGTGGCCCCCAGCTTTATGCGGGGAACCTCCAGGAAGGCACCCCCAGCTGGCCGCAGGAGCCGCCCTGGGGTGCGGAGGGCGAGGCGGTCCCTGAGGTACGAAGGGCCCAGACCGTGAAGGGCCTTATAGATCAACACAAAAACCTTGAACCTAGCTCAGCACGCTTTCGGCAACCAGTGCAGGGTCTGGAGCACAGGTGTAATGTGCTCCCGACAACCCGTTGCCATAAGAAGACAAGCCGCCGCATTCTGCACTAGCTGCAGCCTCCGAACCAGGAACAAGGGAAGCCCCACGTAGAGCGCGTTGCAGTAGTCCAGCCTCGAGGTGATGAAGGATTGAATGAGGGAGGCCAGGTCCGGGCCGGAGACGAACAGACACAGCCTAAGCACCAGATACAACTGGTGGAAGGCAGCCTTAGTGACTGCCTCCACCTGCCACTCCAGGAGCAGGTCAGCGTCCAATATCACCCCCAGACTCCGGATCTGCTGAGCTATAGGAGGGCAAACTCCCCCAATCAGGGGGGCCACTACCTCCCTCGTTCTCCCCACCATCACCACTTCCGTCTTATCGGGGTTGAGCTTCTGTCTGCTCTGCTGCATCCATTCTGCTACGGCCTCCAAACATTGGGATAGGAACAAGACAGCCGGGTCTGGGTCAGTTGAAAAGGAGAGGTACAGCTGAGTATCATCAGCATATTGGTGACACCGCACCCCGAACCCTCTCACGACCTCTCCCAAGGGCTGCATGTATACATTAAATAATAACGGAGACAGAATAGA
>QEPC01012098.1:33632-44950 GCA_003113815.1 Sphenodon punctatus | reverse complement strand
GGTGGGAAGTACTAAAGATGAGGAAGATCTTAGGTGTTGACTTCTAGGTTGAGAGCTCGGGGTGTAAGGATACAAAGTCTGCATATCCCAAAGTTCTCCCTTTCTTCTAGTGACTATTGTATTGGTGGATTCTCTATGGAGAATATTACCAAGTCCGAAAGGCTGTGGCTATCAGAGTTAAAATGTTTAGAAACTAGGGATGGGCGAAAGCGGTTCGGAGTTCGGACCGAACTCGGTCTGTTCACATGTCCAAACCGAACTCTCAAACGTGTGTTCGGATGAGTTCGGAGGCAGGAAAAACGTCTTTCCAGGGCTGAAAAGTAGGTTTTGGTTTCGATTTAGTTCCGATTCCGGTTTTGATTTCGCTATTTTTGAATGTTGGGTCAAGTTCGGCAAAACCGAAGTCGGATGAACTGTACCATCGAACCCGAACTCGGGTTTTGAACCAAATGACCGAACCGCGTTCTGTTCTCCCATCCCTATTAGAAACAGGTTCTAGTTCTACCAAGCTATTTATTATTATTATTTTTATTTTTTACTATTTTTATTTTTACTATTACTATTTTTTGTTTTCATTATTGCAATAACAATAACGAAAAAGACAATTTTCATTATTATTATTGTAATATCAAAAACATGCACACCCTTAGAAATCACCGAACCCGAATAGTTCGATCAACCGAAACAAACTTTCGAACCAAACTGAATTTCCAAACTCGGTTCTGTTCGCACATCCCTAATTTCCAGGTTTTCGCAATTCTGAGTTCCAAAGTTCCAACTATTTCTGAGGCCCGGAATTCCAAATTCCAGGTGTTCATAAATGTTCCAAAGTATTGCCAAGTACTTAGACCAAGTACCTTGAACTTCGGAATTCAGCCCCAATATTCGGAAGTACTATTTGGTACAGCCTTAATTATAACTAATAATAAACTAATAAAACTAAATTATTTAAATAATGAAACTTCTTCCAGGCAAAACCTATTCATCACAATCACTGCCTTCATATTCTACTGTCAGACCATTGCCACATCCACTGACTTGGCAGTTATCACAAGCCGTTGAAGAAGGCAATCAATTTTGTTTGCATTCACACCCCAACATTAAACACCCTATTATGCAGTTACACCTAATCGTTTTCAGAAATGATTCAGGAGCTGGAGGTATATCAGACATTTTTGGCCAGTACATCTGATCTTTCAGATACCAATCTGAATCTTCAACATTGATGGAGCGTTGTACTGACTTCTACTCTAGGATTTGGAAGTTCATGCAAAGGCTGTAATATTTCATGGCTGCTTCTGTTGGAGGCAAACATTCAGGTGGGGCGAGGCGAATGATTTTGAACACACGACCTTCTCAAAGTATTCAACAGCAAAGTTTGTCTAGGTAATCATTTTCATTGCTACCGTGCAGTAATAAACATTGCCTTCTGCTCTGCACATTCAATTTCAAACTGTGTCCTATTATTGGAACAGAATATGGCTGGTAACTCATGGGGTTTCCTGTTCAGTAATTTTTGGAAAGCTGTAGTTTTTCCAATGCCAAAAATTCATGAAGTGGTGTCTGAGCCTGTGAAGGCATTCAGAAACAGTAGATATCTGCATATATCACCACCAAGTTGGTGTCGAATGTTATAAATGTCAAACACTGAAGAAATGCATGTCTTTCGCTTAACGTCACTGTGCTAGTACAGCTTGAAGTCACTTTGATGGCTATAATACAAAAGAATTAGCAGGTCCGTATCCTCTCCAAAGAGAGTAGATGTTTTGGATGATGTAACTGCAGCTTTAGCAATATTGACATCTGCATCTCTATGAATGTGTTGGACAATGCACCCCTGTTGCTTTAGCGTTAGAATCATCTGTTGTTTATTCATGTCATTTTACAGGAAAGAAACATTTTCACCTGCAAAAAAGTCACGTCAGGCGTGAAGTTCACAACAAGACTAGTGTGTGCATGCTTGTGGCACCTATGAGTCACATCTTTAGTCAATGGTGAGGTGACATAACCATCAAAGATAATGGCTGCCCGATAATGTTTCAACGTGAAGTTAGCATAGGACTTTGCAATAATTTGGCAAGTGTTGCTCTTACGCCATGACATGCAATGAAGTAGTGATCCTACACCTACTTCTCTGTTATCTGGTGATGGTCTAGTTCTGCAGCTCCACATTTCATCTGAACATACCCCGCAATAGCATGTGCTAACTGCGACTTATCGGCTTTGCATGGCATGCTACATGACTCAAATAAAGCTGGTGGGTAGGTACATAGTTCTTACTGTAGCATGTCCTCAAGGTTCATGTCACGTGCCTTAGCTACCACCAGCAATCTTTGGAACAATAACATAGAGTATGCTCACATCGTCTTCACCGTGTAACCTCACAGCAGAAGAAGTAGCTAACATTATAGGCTTATCAGTTCTTTTGTATGAATAAGTGAAGACAGGCTGTTCTTTCATCTTGCTGACCAATTCCCTGGCAATATCATATAATCTGTTGTCTTTCGTCCCTGTCTTGGTTGCTCTCAAAGGGTAGTGGAGGCTTGATTCCTAATGCCGTCCATGTCCTTAGGAGTTCAAGTTGATGTAGCCTCTGTTTCTCGTTCTCCTGCTGTTTTAGATTCTCGAGTTCAAGCTCTTTATATTTCTCCTGTTTTAGTCTTTCAAGTTCAAGTTCCTTTTCTCTTTCCTCTGTCNCAGTTACTCATTCATCCTAGGTTCATCGGCATGGCCAGTAAATGTCTTCTCAGGAAAGAGTGTTTTTTTGCCATCTTGAAGTCTCTGCCACCAGCTGTAATACTGGCTTATTGGGAACAGTAGTACTTTATTGACCAGAACACCAGCCACACTTAGCACAGATTTACAACATCTTGTAAACCCCTAGGCTAGATCAACACAAGCGTACACAACATAGCAGTAACACAATGAATGATGCAGCTTGCTATCATTACAATAAACTACATGATCTACTGAGCTGTTTCTTCTAGTTTATATGATAGTCATTTTTACACACCAGAGGTATGATACAATATAGATATTGTACTCTAGAGAGGGGTCATGTTATATATTTTAGAGGCTACACAGTGCTCTCATACAACAATCAGTCTTCTACTGAGATCACTACAGGTTTGCACAAAGCTAAAGTAAAATAAATGGAAGAGTTGATGTTCACCATTGACAATTCACTATTAGGCTGGGAGGGCATTTATAAGAGAGAGAGAAACGCATGCTAGGGGTCATTTTTCCTCATTGCTGAAGACTCAACCAGATATCATTACATCGATTCAAACTCATTCCACACTGGAAAGTTAACATTACCATCATCAGCACTAGAAAGTTTATCTCCTATTATGTTGCTTCTTTCTTTCAGATTTATTTTTTGTGTAACTTGCTCCTGTACCTATTTTACAAGGTAAAAAATCATCAAACATTTATTAGATTAACAAATGTGTGTGTGCGCAAACATTTAATCCAAGACAAAACATTTTAACTAAGAGTTCATTTACACAGCCAAGCAATAGGTAATGACACAAAAGACTGCCCATCCTAGCTTACCCTTTTTTGGTGGGTGGGGTGGGGAGGGGGGAGTCCATACGTGTGCTGTGTGAAAAGAATTTGCATGGATATGGAGCATCTGAGCTGAGAAAGTCAACACAAGATGTGCCCCAAGCTGGCGCTCTCTACTCAGGGACGGCTATATGAGCACACTTCAAGTCCTGCTTAATTAGCTAAGTACACTTACCAAGTATGAAAATATAGAAGACTCAGAACTGAATTCAGATATAGCTATGCACAAAGACATAGCTATAACAGGGACAGATGTGCAGCCGCACCAGTGGCTATGAGCTGGGGGGCAAGGGGGGGGGCGGCATGCTCCCAGCTGCTGGAAGGAGGAAAGAAGGAGCCCATTTTATATTTTCTACCAGGACCCATTCTAGTCTACCTACGCCCCTGATGTGCACTGTCCCTGCAAAGCCAGAAGACAAAAATCAGATAGTTATAAAGGACGTTAGTTATTTGCAGTAGACAGCTACAAAACGTTTCGAAAAGTAGTAACTCAGGTAAATGGTATCTGTCTCCTGTGCACAGCAACCCCTGTCTAACTGGCCAATACAGCCATCAGAAATAACTAAATCCACTGCACTAAATACACAATACTATCCAGAAAAGGACGAAGACAGGAATGTCTTGGGTACATATGCCTACTATGAAGTAACAAAACAAGCTTTACATTAGGGTGTCCTGGGAAGTATGAATTGTATGACTGTTCCTTATGGCAATTAATGTCACTAAGAATGAACAACAGTCTCTCAAATAATAAAGAGGAAAGGTTTTTTTTTTCTATTTAATACCAAATAAATCACTATCAAACAGATATGACAAATTATCAGAAGTAAAATATTTTATTCCTCTAGGAAAAAAAACATGGTTGTTACAAAAGGATTCCTCTTTTGTCCTATATGCTCTAGGAAGTTTTTATGTATAGTTAATAAGATAAAAAGTAAGTTATGTAAAAATTTAAAATTAATGGAAATTTGTTTTAAAATACTCTATTTCAATAAAAACAATAGAGGTATAGGCATATTTGAGATAAAGCTAAAGGTGGCTTACTACTTTTATCAGGCTGCAGATGAAATTTATGTAAACTAAAACACAGAATGTATTTAAGGATGCATTTTACATCCTTTTTGATATTATTGTTTTAACTATATAAAGTGTGTTTGGTCTATGGCCGTAAATAAATTCTATTCTAATATTTTAATGCCGAGGGAGATGGAATGGGTGGGTTGGGCTACGGTGGGTTTTATTGTTGGGTTATTTTAATGTGGGGTTAAAAATGACAATTTTATTATGTCTTTAAATGTTGTTAGTTGCCCCGAGGTGCTTGTAGCAGGAGGAGGTGGCATACAAATATAATTATAGATAAATAAAATAAATAAAATTAAAAATTGCTCTAACATTACTACAATTTCTGCCCACAGATTTTAAGTATGACTATTCACTCACTCCAATGAGATTTTTCTACTAAAGGGGGAAAGAAAAAAAAAGGGGAAAAAAAACGTGGTTCAGTTTTACTGTTTTATTTTATTTTATTTTTTTAACTGCTGTATTTGGATTTGATTTTACTGTAACCTGTGCTAAGCAGACAAAGGGAGAGTATCTTACCTAAACCAGGACTATGAAAAACCTGTTATTCCAGGCATAGGGCAGAATAGAAATAAATAAAATACAAATTAAAACATTTTTAAAATTGCTCAAAGGGTGTTTAGGACTATAAAACAAGGAAGCTTTGGAGCATGCTGGAAAATGCAGTCCAGCTTAATAACTTCCTTAATTTCATTTGCTATTTTTAGGGCCAAAGAGCATTTCCCCTGTTCCTTCCTTAGTTCCTTGTTTCAGTTGGTTAGTTTACAGCATATTACTTATTTTTGTGGCAGATATACTTTATATTTTCATGAGAGATGGAATGAAAACTATAGCTGGAAGACTTCATTTGAGTTCTTTGAATAAATATAAATTTCAGATATACTTGTCAGCTATACCGGAAGGACTGTTTTCTAGTGGACAAAAAGTACATAAAGTCACATTCTGCCTTCTTTCGCTGCATAATACAGGACGAGACCAAATTCCAACTCTCTCTCAAGCCTGTGCAACCTCCAACAATTTCAATGAGAATTTGACCTGTGTAACTGAAAGTAATATTTGGTTTCTCAGTGGCCTCTGTTCAGCATATGTAAAGTATAATACAATAAACAGTACATGATGCCAAACATTTTATCTGCACCAGATTATAGGGGGGAGAAATGTTAACTTTTTAATAAATAGTGTGACAAAGGGTGATTTCAGATGTGCCGGGCCGCCCTTTGGCCCCAGCATGGCATCACCTTTTAATCCCCCTCTGGAATCCGGCCGGCCTGTCAACAGACGTGATTCCGGAGGGGGATTGGTGGAGGAGGCAGGGATGCATAGCGCAAAGTGCGGACGTACAGCCCCACCCCCCACACTCCCCTGCCCGCCCGCCCCCTGGATTATTGGCCACTGCCTGGAATTGGTGGTGGTAACAGCCGGTACCGTCCGCTGATTCCGGGTCATGGGACTGTAACAGACATTACGTTACCACGGTCAACCACGGTGAACTTCACTGTAGTAACGTAACATCTGTTGGGCGCCAAAGAGATTCCCACCAGGTGTTCACCCCGGCGGGAATAGTTTTGACCACACTTCCAGAGCTCCGGATGGCCAGAGGACTGGAAGCGTGGTCAAAGCGATTCTCGCCGGGGTTGAACATCTGGTGGGAATCTCTTTGGGACCCAATGGACGTTACGGTGCTGTGGCCAAAATTGGGGGTTCAGCGTGGTTGACCGTGGTAGCGTAACATCTGAAATTACCCAAAGCAAGTAGTTCACAAGCATCTCCACCCATCACCCACCCACAGAGCCATCCGACAAAACGGAGGAGACTCCGTGGGTGGGGATGGGTGGAGACAGCCCACCTCTACCTGCCGTCGGCGCACAACCATCCCCCCCACCTAGCGGCACCATGTGAAAGCGGTCTACATCCTTTATGCTTGTGGGTCTCTTGTCTTCTATAACCTGGCCTCTTTGCCCTTGTCTAAGGCTTAGTCAAAACTGTCAGTAACATGGGAAAGCTCATACTGTCTTGCAATTCACTCAGAAGAGTTTTCCTACCTAGCAAGAACCATCAAGGAAGCATCCTTCCTCTTTCAGGTTCCCCAATGATCCTCCTCCTGAATTCCTGGAACACTTTTTACATCTTCCCTTCCAGCTGCCTACATTCCATTGTTTTCAGATGCAGCCATCAGTGTCTTGGGTACTGCATGCCAAGGACCACACCCTGCCACAGGGACTATTAACTGTAAGATGAACTGAACATACATTTAAAAAAATCATGGGTGTAAACAAGGGCAGAAATCGTTTTGTGAAAACACAAAATTCACTTCCTTTCGTAGGCAATCTAAATAAAGTCCAAATCTTTATATGGGGAATTTCACAGACACCAGGGACCAAATCTTCTACAATCGTTATTTGTGATTTGCATACCTTTTCATAGTCCTGGTTTAGGCAGTATACTCTCCCTTTGTCTGCTGAATCCTGTGGTCTGACTCTTGCCTGTAGGGGATCAAAGCCTTACTTATGCGGAGAGAAAGTCTTTCAGTCTCTACAGATCTTTGTTAGCCTTGGGGAGTGAATAGTAGAGTTCACTTGGGAGGAAGTACAACACAAAATTGTTTAAGAAACAAAGTACTTTTCTAGCAGCTCATTTAAAAACAGCAAAATACAGCTGCTTCTCTAAGCTCAAGTGGCAGTGCTTAGAAGAGAAATCTAAAGAGCAGGGATTCAAAGAGAGCACGCGCGAGAGAGGTTTTCTTTCTAAAATATACCTTTATTTTCCCAGTCCTGTCCAGAATTAGCCAATAAATTACTTTAAGTTTTCATATTTTAGTACAGGAAATATATGGGGGGAGAGGGCAAAATTTCCACAGAAGCATTTGAAAGTGTTATTTACTCAGAAATGATCATTGATTAGCATATCCAGAATCAGACAAAATCCAAGCATGGGAACATCCTCAAATTCGTGTTTCAAAATAGTGGCCGTATGCTAATTTTCATTTTAAGTCTAATTTCTCATTGAACTTATTTTTCACTTTGGTAACGTCCCACTGGCCAGTATTTAATTCTAAAGGTTTAAGAAATAACCACCAAAAGCCCAGGAACATAGTTTTGTAGAGTGTTGAAGGAAGTAGAATTCCAAGGCAGGTGATGCTGGGTAATTTTAGATGGGACTGGCCCAGAGGTCCGCCACGTTCAATCATGGCCCGGGATCCATTTTGGACTCCGGTCAGGAATCAGGCCGGCCGTCCTTTAGACGTGCCGGCCTGATTCCAGAGGGGCATTGGGGAAGGAGCCGGGCTGCGTGGTGAGATGTCCAACTGCACAGCCCCAGCCCTACGCGCTCCCCTGGCTGCCCACCCTCCGGGAGACAGGTGGGTGCAGTGGCCAATCCGGCCACTGTGCCCGATCCCGCATCGTGGTCTGGGCCATGATTCGGGATGGCCAAAGTAACTGATGTTACTTTTGGCCTATCTTGGATAGTGGCCAATCTAACCACGATTCCGAGGGGAGGCCGGCCTCACCTCCAGAATTGTGGTTATTTTGATTCCTGCCAGGTATTCACTGTGGTGAACATCTAGCTGGAATCTTTTAGACGTTACGGGACAAACGGCCACCACAGGGGATTCACTGTGGTTGACCGTGGTCTCGTAACATCTACAAATACCTGCTGAAAGGGAGGGGGGTGGGAAGTACTAAAGATGAGGAAGATCTTAGGTGTTGACTTCTAGGTTGAGAGCTCGGGGTGTAAGGATACAAAGTCTGCATATCCCAAAGTTCTCCCTTTCTTCTAGTGACTATTGTATTGGTGGATTCTCTATGGAGAATATTACCAAGTCCGAAAGGCTGTGGCTATCAGAGTTAAAATGTTTAGAAACTAGGGATGGGCGAAAGCGGTTCGGAGTTCGGACCGAACTCGGTCTGTTCACATGTCCAAACCGAACTCTCAAACGTGTGTTCGGATGAGTTCGGAGGCAGGAAAAACGTCTTTCCAGGGCTGAAAAGTAGGTTTTGGTTTCGATTTAGTTCCGATTCCGGTTTTGATTTCGCTATTTTTGAATGTTGGGTCAAGTTCGGCAAAACCGAAGTCGGATGAACTGTACCATCGAACCCGAACTCGGGTTTTGAACCAAATGACCGAACCGCGTTCTGTTCTCCCATCCCTATTAGAAACAGGTTCTAGTTCTACCAAGCTATTTATTATTATTATTTTTATTTTTTACTATTTTTATTTTTACTATTACTATTTTTTGTTTTCATTATTGCAATAACAATAACGAAAAAGACAATTTTCATTATTATTATTGTAATATCAAAAACATGCACACCCTTAGAAATCACCGAACCCGAATAGTTCGATCAACCGAAACAAACTTTCGAACCAAACTGAATTTCCAAACTCGGTTCTGTTCGCACATCCCTAATTTCCAGGTTTTCGCAATTCTGAGTTCCAAAGTTCCAACTATTTCTGAGGCCCGGAATTCCAAATTCCAGGTGTTCATAAATGTTCCAAAGTATTGCCAAGTACTTAGACCAAGTACCTTGAACTTCGGAATTCAGCCCCAATATTCGGAAGTACTATTTGGTACAGCCTTAATTATAACTAATAATAAACTAATAAAACTAAATTATTTAAATAATGAAACTTCTTCCAGGCAAAACCTATTCATCACAATCACTGCCTTCATATTCTACTGTCAGACCATTGCCACATCCACTGACTTGGCAGTTATCACAAGCCGTTGAAGAAGGCAATCAATTTTGTTTGCATTCACACCCCAACATTAAACACCCTATTATGCAGTTACACCTAATCGTTTTCAGAAATGATTCAGGAGCTGGAGGTATATCAGACATTTTTGGCCAGTACATCTGATCTTTCAGATACCAATCTGAATCTTCAACATTGATGGAGCGTTGTACTGACTTCTACTCTAGGATTTGGAAGTTCATGCAAAGGCTGTAATATTTCATGGCTGCTTCTGTTGGAGGCAAACATTCAGGTGGGGCGAGGCGAATGATTTTGAACACACGACCTTCTCAAAGTATTCAACAGCAAAGTTTGTCTAGGTAATCATTTTCATTGCTACCGTGCAGTAATAAACATTGCCTTCTGCTCTGCACATTCAATTTCAAACTGTGTCCTATTATTGGAACAGAATATGGCTGGTAACTCATGGGGTTTCCTGTTCAGTAATTTTTGGAAAGCTGTAGTTTTTCCAATGCCAAAAATTCATGAAGTGGTGTCTGAGCCTGTGAAGGCATTCAGAAACAGTAGATATCTGCATATATCACCACCAAGTTGGTGTCGAATGTTATAAATGTCAAACATTGAAGAAATGCATGTCTTTCGCTTAACGTCACTGTGCTAGTACAGCTTGAAGTCACTTTGATGGCTATAATACAAAAGAATTAGCAGGTCCGTATCCTCTCCAAAGAGAGTAGATGTTTTGGATGATGTAACTGCAGCTTTAGCAATATTGACATCTGCATCTCTATGAATGTGTTGGACAATGCACCCCTGTTGCTTTAGCGTTAGAATCATCTGTTGTTTATTCATGTCATTTGACAGGAAAGAAACATTTTCACCTGCAAAAAAGTCACGTCAGGCGTGAAGTTCACAACAAGACTAGTGTGTGCATGCTTGTGGCACCTATGAGTCACATCTTTAGTCAATGGTGAGGTGACATAACCATCAAAGATAATGGCTGCCCGATAATGTTTCAACGTGAAGTTAGCATAGGACTTTGCAATGATTTGGCAAGTGTTGCTCTTACGCCATGACATGCAATGAAGTAGTGATCCTACACCTACTTCTCTGTTATCTGGTGATGGTCTAGTTCTGCAGCTCCACATTTCATCTGAACATACCCCGCAATAGCATGTGCTAACTGCGACTTATCGGCTTTGCATGGCATGCTACATGACTCAAATAAAGCTGGTGGGTAGGTACATAGTTCTTACTGTAGCATGTCCTCAAGGTTCATGTCACGTGCCTTAGCTACCACCAGCAATCTTTGGAACAATAACATAGAGTATGCTCACATCGTCTTCACCGTGTAACCTCACAGCAGAAGAAGTAGCTAACATTATAGGCTTATCAGTTCTTTTGTATGAATAAGTGAAGACAGGCTGTTCTTTCATCTTGCTGACCAATTCCCTGGCAATATCATATAATCTGTTGTCTTACGTCCCTGTCTTGGTTGCTCTCAAAGGGTAGTGGAGGCTTGATTCCTAATGCCGTCCATGTCCTTAGGAGTTCAAGTTGATGTAGCCTCTGTTTCTCGTTCTCCTGCTGTTTTAGATTCTCGAGTTCAAGCTCTTTATATTTCTCCTGTTTTAGTCTTTCAAGTTCAAGTTCCTTTTCTCTTTCCTCTGTCTTTTTTTAGTCTCTCTAGTTCGAGCTCTCTCTCTTGTTGCAATCTTTTGAGTTCACACTCCGTTTCCACACGCATTTGCTCTAATTTGAACTGCTCCAATTTGAGCTGCATATTCATTTTTTCCAGCTCAATCTCTGTGTTTAAGCCATTCTCCAGATTGGCTCCTTGTCCTCCATCTCCTGGATGCTGGTTAGCTGGAGGGAGGCTTTGAGGGGGGCTTGGCAAACCTGCTCCATTCTGAGCTTGGCCCATCCCCTCAAATTCTAGTATGAACTGCTTAATCTGCTGTTTAGTTTTTCCCTGTTTG
>QEPC01012098.1:8632-28632 GCA_003113815.1 Sphenodon punctatus | reverse complement strand
CCACGTGTGCATCAAGGGCAGGATGTATGCCCACCAAGTGCCTCATGGTATAGGGTCACATTCTGCACTCTGGTGTGCACAAGATGCACATGTGCAACCTGCACTTAGTGTGTGCATGTACCATGGATTGGGCCCTTTGTGTCTTTGAATTCAAGGGCGCTTCACCTATTTACACCGGTCTTGGATTGTTAAAGGAATAGCTCTGGTGGAGAGTATACAACAACTTAAGCTTGGAGTGAGTAAAGAGTAATAGAACGTGGTTATGGTGCCTCAAGTATTAATATAAAAAGCTAGGACTGCAAAGGATTATACCAAGATTGATATCTTTTCAAGAAGGCAGGAGGTTTAGATTGCCTATAAATAAGATTTCTGCTCCTCATTTATAGAGTATCTTGTCCTTTGTCAGAATTCAAGATACCCCTGGCCTTTGGAAAGAGCATCGGGGAGGGAAGGGGGGCAAAAGTCAAGTTGTGAAATGGTGTTATATGGTCAGTTAACCATTTGTCAGCGTGTATGCAGACTTACACCAAGTTCTCTGGGCTCCACACTAAGCATGCAGGCACATGGAAACAACCACCTGCAACTTTTAAAGGTTATTTTCGTATATTAAACACAAAATGTAGACGTTTCAACAGTTTTGAAAATGTAAATTGTCTCAAAACCAGTTTAAACTGTGAGGGTTTTTGTTAGCTATTATTTCTTCTTCACTTTGAAAAAAAAGTTGAACTTGGCATCATTTGCTTTAACGTAAGAAATAACCTTAATATTGCAGGAACTTTTTTTTTTTTTTAAAGTAAAGAAAAATGTGTCAAGAGAGAGTGCTACCTTATGAAGCTTAATGGCAGACAATGTTCAAGTTTTAATTTAATTCACTGGTAATTATTTTCTAGTTTAGTTCAATGAGGTGCTATTACTGTATTTGTATTGTTGTTTAATGTAATTGTTAGCTAAAAGTTGTTTAAATTTACATAACAGTACCCTGAAAAATTGGGAAAGAGCCAAAGTAATTTCCATAAAACAATCATTCCATTTAACTGCTCATGTTTATTCAAAATTATGGGCTATTACTGTTACAACGCTGGGAAATTCAATCATTTTAAGAAAAGGTTTATAGATATCGGGGGAAATGCAAAATTGGATTGCTTCAAAACAAAGCAGATTTCCTCCCCCCACCCAAGTTTCCCAGTAGATAAATGTATATGAACTATGTAAACAACTGCAGCTGGTTACTTTTTTGTTATTGTTGTTGATATATTAGCTTTCCGAATATGAAATTTGATGAGATTGCATATGAAAAATTGCCTGTAATGGTTCAAACTTGAAGTAGCTAACTCAACACGTCAGAGTGGAGTGCATACACCATCATATTTCGCATCAACCGTACTCAGTAACTCAGCAAGTTTTCATTCCATTCATAACTCTGCATTTCTTATATGTATAACAAACCTTAGAAATGCTTATTTGGGGCAATACTCATACAGAAATCAGCTATTAGTCAAAGCACTGCATGGCTCTTGTTTGCTTAAACACACAAAAAAATACTATATTGGGTCAGAACTATGCAGAACATCTAGACCAGCATCTTGTCTCTGACCATGGTCAAATTCAGTTGTTTTAGAGAAATGAACAAGTTATAAAGGAATTATTTATTTCCTGCTATTTACTGACAGCACTCAACACTTAGAGGTCTCATCCCCCAACAAAAAGAATAATAGCCTGCTATGAACTATCATCTAAAAATGTTTCCGTTTAATTTAACCTAATTATGCTATTGGACTTCAATGCATCCTCTGGCAACTTGTTCTACAGGTTAATTATATGGTGAGTGAAAAGTCCTTTTATTTGGGTGTTAATTTAATTTATTTAGACACATTTATAGCCCGCACCCTCCTGCTCACCATAGCAGCTCAGGGCGGATCACAATAAAATGCAACAAATTAGACTACATAAAATTAAACTTATTAAAACTTATTCAACCTATGAAAAGAATGGAACCAAACACAAAAACACCACCACCAAACCCAACCCACCCTCCCCATCTCCCCCCCCCCCCAAAAGAACTGATGGAACAACCAGGTCTTACACTGTCTTTGGAAAGACGGAAGGTCCGGGGCTAAGCAGGCCTCCATCGGGAGGGAGTTCCACAGCCTAGGAGTGGCCACCGAGAATGCCCTCCCCATCTACTCCACCTGGGAAACCTGGGGGACTTTGAGTCAGGCATACCCGGACAACTGCAGGAGCCGCACCATTGCCCGAGGCAGTCCCACAGGCAAGCAGGGCCCAGGTCATTTAGGGCTTTATAGGTCAACACCAACACCTTGAATCGGGCCAAGAAGACTATAGGATGTCTTTGGACATTGATGTCCTTGCCAGTTATTGGCCAGTCTTTAACCTTCCCTTTTTAGGGAAGGTTATTGAGCGGATGGTGACTCAGCAACTTCAGGGGCATTTGGACAGGATTAATTTTCTCGCTCCCTCGCAGTCGGGTTTTCGTCCAGCTTATGGCACTGAGGCGGTGCTTCTGGCCTTGGCCGAGGACCTCTCCCTGTTGATCTTGTTAGATCTCTTGGCTGCATTTGATACTGTTGATCATGAGTTATTGGTGACTCGGTTGCTGGATCGGGCAGGGATTGGCGGGACTGTTCTTGAAGGGTTCCACTCGTTCCTGGCCAGGAGAACCCAGCGTGTGGTGCTGGGGGAGGTTTTCATCTCCCCCCCCCGGGGTCTGACGTGCGGACTACTGAATGGTTCCATTCTATCCCCTCTCCTGTTCAACGTATACATGCAGCCTTTGGAAGAGGTTGTTAGGGAGTATGGCGTGAGTTGTCCTTCATATGCTGATGATACCCAGCTATCTCTGTCATTTTCCTCTGACTCAGGCTCTGCAGTCTCGGTGCTACCCAGTGTTTGTCCGCTATAAGGGATTGGATGAGGGCAAGTCGCCTGAGATTAAATCCTGACAAGACGGAGGTGATGGTTGGGGGGAAGGCCAAGGGGGATGGCCCCCATCATTTATGGGATTCACCGCCCCCCCCCCCGGTTTTTCAGGTTCAGAGTTTGGGCATCTGCCCGAATGCTCGGGTGGTGGCTGTGGCAAAAGGAATATTTCGCCCGTTACATCTGGTGCGTTGACTTAGGCCGTATGTCTCAGACTCAGATCTGGCCACAGTCACCCATGCTTTTATTACCTTGAGACCCATGTTTTTATTACCTTGAGACTGGGTTACTGCAACGCGCTCTACATGGCGATACCCTTGGTATTGGTTCGTAAGCTGCAGCTGGTGCAGAATACAGCGGCCCGTCTCTAATTGGGAATGGGCTGATGCGAGCATTTAACACCAGTGCTTCGCTCCCTGCACTGGCTGCCTGTAGGTTTCCAGTCTCAATTCAAGGTGTTGGTGCTCACCTTTAAAGCCCTAAATGGCTTGGGCCCTGCCTATCTGCAGGTCCGCCTCACCCTCAAGGTCCTTGACTGGCCAATATAGTCATCTGGAGGCACCCTTCAGGGGTTCCCTGGGTTTCCCAGGTGTCTACTATGAGTATGTCCTCTGTGGCTGCAATGTGACTGTGGAACTTCCTCCCATTGGAGATCCACTTGGCTGCTGACCTCCCCTCTTTCCACAGACAATGTAAGACCTGGCTGTTGAGCCAGGCCTTTCCCGAGGGAGATGGGGTGGGTGGGTTGGTTAGGGTGGGGAGGATGGGGTTTGACCTTGTTTTAATTGAAATTATTATGGTTTATTTTAATGTTTTGAAATGTTTTAAATATATTGTGAGCCACCCCAAAATGCCTGAGGCAGGAGGGGGTGGCATATAAAATTGTAAAAATAAATAAATAAATAAATAAATAAATAGGTGCCAGTGCAGAGAACGGAGCACTGGTGTTATATGCTCACGACGACCCATTCCCGTAAGGAGGCAGGTCTCCACATTCTATACCAGCCGCAGCCTCCAGACCGCCACCAGGGGTACACCCACATTCACTGTGTTGCAGTAGTCCAGTCTAGAGGTGATGAAGGCATGGATGATGGTGGCCAGGTCAAAATCCAAAACACACTGACATAGCCGATGCACCAAATGTAACTGGTGAAAGGCGCTCCTTGCCACAGCCACAACCTGGGAATCCAGGTGTAACTGTGAGTTCAGAAGCACTGCTAGACTATTGCCCTGAACAGCTAACTGAGGGCAGACACCATCAATGACAGGGCCACCACTCCCCCAGCCCTACCCACCAACATCACCTCCATCTTGTTGGGATTCAGACTCAGACGGCTCACCCTCATCCAATACCCCACAGCTGCCAGATTCTAGGTAAGTACATAGACTGCCAGGCCTGGGTCTGCTGAAAAAGAGAGGTAAAGCTGCGTGTCATCAGTGTATTGATGGCACCGAATGCCAAACCCTTTCATGACCTCACCCAACAGCTGTATATACACGTTGAACAGGAAAGGAGACAGAATAGAAACCAGTATGACCCCACATGTGAAGTTCTGGGGAGATGATGAACACTCCCCAAGTACCATCCATTGAATTCTCCCGGCCAGGAAAAAAAGGAGCCATTCAAGAACAATTCCACCCACCCCAGTCTGGTCCCACAGATGCGCCACCAACATCTCATGGTCAACAGTACCAAACGCTGTTGACAGATCCAATAGAATCAGAAGAGATGATCTACCCTGATCCAAATCATGGTGCAGGTCATTGACCAAATCCACAAGTGCAGTCTCCATGCTGAATGTAGGGCAGAAGCCAGACTGTGAATGATCAAGTAGACTGACCCGAACCAGAAGCCCCTGAAGCTGCCGAGCCACACCCATTCAATAACCTTCCATACAAAAGGATGATTAGAGACTGACCGATAGTTGGCAAGGGAGTCAATGTCAAGTGATGTTTTTATGAACAGAGGCCACAACACTGCCTCTTTCAGGTGGCCCGGTACTCCGCCCTCCCTAAAAGAGGCATTGACCACCCTAGCCAGCAATGCCCTTAGCGTCTCCTGGCAAGCCTTGACCAGCCAGTACGGACATGGATCTAATTCACAACAAGTGGCTCTGACAGCCCAAAGAGCATCCACTGTATCAGCGGGTGACACCCACTGAAACCAATCCCATGAAATCAGAAGGAACAGGGGCCATCATTACCTCGGGTTCTCCTGCTGCTATAAGTGCAGCGGCGAAGTCATGGTGAATCCGGGCCCACTACAGCCCTCAACCAGAAAGGCAGCTTCCCAGGAATCATAGGCCCAGAAGGAACCAGGTCCACATTGTCCAAAGGCCACCCAGGTGCACCACAGTGGGCATACCAGACAAGTACATGTATTTGTTCTGCCATCCCGGCCCCAGCACTGAAATTAGCTGCATTGGGGACAGTAGATGGAGAGTGCGAGGTGACAGAGGCCCCATCTGGTCCAGATTTGTGGGGGGAGTTTCAGGAAGTGATGCCAGCTGATACGGTGGATGTTCTGGGATCCGTGCGAGCCACTAGTTGCAAACTTGATCCTTGCCCGTCCTGGTTGGTGAAAGTCTCCAGGGAGACACTGGGGACGGTGCTGGCGAGGGTGGTTAACATGTCACTGCAGCAGGGGAGGATGTAATCCAGCCTCAAGGAGTCTGTGGTGCGCCCCATGCTGAAGAAACCATCACTGGATGTGGATGCACTTGCCAGCTACCGACCTGTCTCTAACCTTCCCTTTTTAGGGAAGGTTGTTGAGCAGGCAGTGGTGATCCAGCTCCAGGCGCATCTAGATAGCATTGGTTTCCTAGACCCTTTTCAATGTGGGTTCCGTCCCGGCTATGGCACTGAGAAGGTGTTGGTGGCCTTGGTCGATGATCTCTGCAGGTAGATAGATGCAGGACGTTCTACGTTCCTTGTCCTGCTAGATCTCTCAGCTACTTTTGACACCATGGACCACGGGCTGCTGCTGAGGCAGCTGCGTGACCTGGGGGGTCTGAACGGGACTGTTCTTGAATGGTTCCGCTCATTCCTCTCAGGAAGAAGCTAGCGGGTGGTGTTGGGGGCTGAAATTTCTTGCCCCCGCGCCTTGTCCTGCAGCATTCCGCAGGGTTCTATTTTGTCTATGCTACTGTTTAATGTGTGTATGCAGCCCTTGGGGAAGGTCATGAGAGGGTTCGGGGTGCGATGTCACCAATATGCTGATGATACTCAGCTGTAGCTCTCTTTTTCAGCTGACCCAGACCCTGCTGTCTCGTTGCTATCCCACTGTTTGGAGACTGTGGTGGAGTGGATGTGGCAGAGAGAGTGCTACCTTATGAAGCTTAATGGCAGACAATGAGGTGCTATTACTGTACCCCGATAAAACGGAGGTGATGGTGGTGGAGAGGGCGAGGGAGGTGTTGGCCTCCCTGATTTGGGGGGGTTCGCCGTCCTGTAGCTCAGCAGGTTCGGAGTCTGGGGGTAGTAATGGACTCGAGTCTCCGCCTGGAACAACAGGCAGTGGTGGTGGCGAAGACCGCCTTCCTCCAGTTGTATCTGGTGCAGAGGCTGCGTCCATACATCTCCAGGCTGGACCTGGCCTCCCTCATCCATGCCTTTGTCACCTCGAGGATGGACTACTGCAACGCGCTCTACATGGGGCTGTCCTTGTTCCTGGTTGGGAGACTGCAGCTAGTGCAGAATGCAGCGGCCCATCTCCTGATGGGGATGGGTCGTCGGGAGCATATAACACCTGTGCTCTGGACTCTGCACTGGTTGCCAATAGCGTGCCGAGCCAGGTTCAAGGTTTTGGTAATGATCTATAAGGCCCTTCATGGTCTTGGCCCTCATACCTCAGGGACTGTCTTGCCCTCCGTGCCCCAGAGCGGTTCCTTCAGTCTGCCAGGGGTGTCTTTCTGGAGGTCCCCCGTGTTAAGCGGGGGGCCACGATGGAGAGGGCATTCTCGGATGCCGGGCCGTGTCTTTGGAATTCTCTCCCAGAGGAAGCTCACCTGGCCCCAAGCCTCCTAACATTTTGGCAGGCTTGTAAAACTTGGCTGTTCGCCCAGGCCTTTGGGGAGGGTGGGAGGTTGGGATAGGGTTTTTATTCTCTGCGCCCTTATTTATTTATTTTATTTTATTTTTCTTATCCCTGGATGTTTTAATTGGTGATGTTTTAAAGAAACAAATGTTTTAATTAATTTTTAATTGTACGTCACCCCGGGCCTGGATGCCATAGGCATATGGGGCGACTCATAAATGTAAGAAAATAAATAAATAAATAATTCTCATGAATATACCAATCCCTCCTTATTTTCCCCTCCCCTAGATTGTAAGCACCTTAGGGCAAGGACCCACTTCTAATCACAATTGCTGAGTATGGGATAAATTGGTGATGCAATAATTATATACTACTGCTAATAGTAATAAATATTTTTCCATTACGTAAGTTAAACTGATTTATCCCCATGATACCACAGATTTGGCTGTTATGTAGTACTGCTTTTATTTAGTTTCTCTACTATTTCTGGTCTCATGTAAGGCTTCTTGGATTGTAATTCCCAGAACTAACCCTTGTATCTTTTCAAAAGATTTGCTATGTTTTCCATATTATTAATAGGATGCTTTCAGATATCACAATAATTAAGCGATAAAGCATTCTGGAGACAACTCATTGTGTATTTTTGACATGTGAACATTTCAACACATGATAAATCTGTGGTAATCTGTGGATGTAGTTCCCTGGATAATATCCATCCTATGTATGTCAATAATATTTAGCAAGCCTCTTCAATGGATAAACCAGATTTATCATGTCACAAATCTGTGGTGATTTATCACCTGGTGCTTTTCTGCAGGCTTTACCACTTCAAAAAGGTGACATCTGAAATTACCCATAGATTGCATCTCTCTGCTGTCAGGTCAACAATCTCATTTTTAAATTCTTTCAGGATTGTGGATGAATAGCAAATGACTCTGCTGAACGTTGCAATTCAAATGAAAAGATTTGCTGCATCACCTCCTCTTGGCATGTCAGATTTCAGGTTGTGTGACTTAATTCTTACCTGAAACTTGTGCAGTCAAGAAACAATCATTTAGGTTATTGAGATATATGCGATAATACTGTGGTGCCCACCAAGGAATTCCTCTGGGAACTCCTGGCAGGCTACAGACAGTAGGGGATGGGGGGATGATCGTAAAGGATGTTGAGGAAGAAAAGTGGTATAAAAAAAGTGACAAACTAGGCTGTGGTTTGCAGATTCTACACTAGTGGTGCCACTGATCTAGGTATCATAAGAACTGGCAATAGTCTTGAGAATTAAGCATCCCCGTCACAAACTGTACAACTCAAGAACAGGAGAGAATACGGCATGTGACCCTCGCATATCTGCCAACATTTGACAGCAAAAAAATAGGTATACTTTGTGCCACCCTTAATTTGTATAAATTTGCATGTGCTTATGTGAATTTGTAATAGCCCACTGATAGGGCTGAAAGGCTGTACCGCTGCGGTAGCATTTACCGGCGGAAAGTGCTCTTCTGCACCGAGCAGCATGGCTAGGAAGGGAGCGATTTTTTAGCTTTGCACTCGCAGCTTTCCATGGTTGCTACTGTGGTATTTTTGCCACTGTAGATTTCATGTGGAAGCGGCAGGTTTGCCACAGTTTCCCCTTTCCCTTAAGCATGGCAGCTTTGTGATTCTCGCAGCAGCCAGAGATGTAGCCACCATGGTGCGGGGGAAGTTGCTGCCTTGTAAACAAAGTTCTTTGAGGGGCTCCTTCCATTCTCACTTGTGTGTCCCTCTCTTACCGGCATATACCAAGCTCATTAGGTTAAAAAAAAAAAAAAAAAAAAAAAAACTCGTGACGTTCACACGCCCCCACCCTATATAAGATACCTAAACACAACACAGTTCCTTCCAACCCTAAGCAATTAGGAAGAAAATTCCATGCGGGGTCAGAAGGGTGGGTTCTTGTGAAAATGTTAGGAGCCATCTTGAAGAACCTTGTTTACAAGGCAGCAACCTTTGTTCTCCTTTGAGTGACTCCTCTGATTCTCACAAATGGGAGAACACCAAGCCTAGAAAGAGGCGGTGTGGGGATTTTCTAACAAAATGACACTCCATGCAGGTTGGATCTACAGCCTGGGAGGGGACAGCAGGCAGGGGGAAGCCTGCTCTGGGGGGTCCATTCAGCTGGGGGAGGGTTGGTTGTTCAGTGCTGTCTCTGTTAGAAGGGTGGACAGATCCTCCCTCTTCCCTTTGTGATCACCCCATAGAGAGAAATGGTGGTGCAGAGCAGCTACAATGAGGCAGAGAGCCATTCCAGCAAAGGGGAAGAATTTGTCCTTCGCACCCTAATGCACAAGAGAATTCACAGAAGAGCAGGAACTTCCCCCACCTCCCACCCCCAATTTCCCCTGGATCAGCATCAGGAGCCAGGTGCTCGCTCAATCCCTGCACTCTGAGCGGGACAGAGACAGCGACTAGTGTGCAAGGAGGAATAACAGAGATCCCTCCCTCAAAGCTCAACTCTGGGTGCTGCTCTGTTTGTTGTCCCCCTTGTGCACTAGTCTCTGTCCTGCTTAGAGCTCCAGGACTCTGGAGCAGGGCTCCTGGCTCCCACGGATGCCTCATTTGCCTGGGACCAGCTCTGATCACTGCCAACCCTCTCCCAGGGCACGGGCGCAAATGCGCCCCCCGTGCCACAGTGGCTACGTCCCTGAAGCAGACTCTGAAGCAGGTAGTCAGAGTCGCCCAAATTCATTCATTCATTGATCTATTATTCAGCATCACGGTGCATCAAGGACTTGCGCTCAGTGGCAGAAGGCGGCATAAAACCTCTTGTGTTCACTAACTGCAGAGATGCCGCATTTGCAGATACTGGCAGCAGGTGATGCGGAATCGCGGAAATATCGAGGGGAAGTCGGCGGCAAGATACATTAAGTGCCGATTTCTCGGAATGGAATGGCAGCGCGGAAACAGCTGCTGCCACTTCAGTCGTACCCACTGACTAACTTTGGGGCTGGGCTGGGGGGTGTAATCTGTGTGCTAGGCTTGTTTGAATGTGAAAGACAGATTATTCAAGTTACAACTCAGCCTATTAAAATGTCAAACTTCTCAAATGTATGCATTGATTTCAACTCTAAAGTTTAGCATTAAGTCACTCAGAGGATTCCAGGTGGAAGAAGCGACACTCCCTTTCAACACGGTAAAGAATCATCTCTCGGAAACATGCTCATCCATCCTAACTGCTTTTCGTTTTCATTTTGCTGCCAGGTACGTAGCTCCCTCTTGCCTGGGTTTTAGTTTTATTTGTTCTTGGATAGTGATGCTTATGCCAAACTTGTTAAATGAAAAAGAGATACCACATTCCTGCCCCTCAGCAGTGAGTCATGCTCTTTCTCCTGCTGGCTTAATAAGGGATTAATGACTCCCTTTGTCTCCCGACACTGGTACAAAGCTTATCTCCCTGGGAACATGGTACAAGATAACAAAACTGGTTACTTTATATGGCAAAAATATCCTATTGGAGGGCATGTCCTCATATCTATAGTTAGGGTTGCCATATGTGCACATTTTCAGAGATCAGCTATGAGAAATACAGGTTGTAGGGCTGCCTTGGAGCAACCCAAAGCAACGCAGGGCTGCACTGGAGCTAATGGAGCCCTGCAACCTGTATTTCTGGTAAGTGCCCTCTAAAAATGTGCATAGATGGCAACCCTAGCTATAGCGTTGTTCTCTGCTGTGTTTGGTGTAAATAATTTACTTGAACAGGTAAATTGTCAAACATAGGTTAGACAGTTGCTTTGTGCGCTTTATTTGTTGTGTCAGCCATGTGGCTTATAACTAATAAAATTTACCTTACCTTACCTGTCATAAACAGAAATATAAATTTAAAAAACAAATTCCAAAAGAAACTTTCATTAAATACCGAGTCTTAGAAAGAGAAATCTTGAACTGGGAAAGAGACTTGTAGCTGCCTCCATGACTTATGTTCCCACAGATGCTTACACTAGCCTTCTCCAAATGTTACTTGTTTCCAGAGCCTTGCTGGTGCTGTGCTACACCTCTAGGCTATAGCTCCTAATCGCAACTCTAGCGGTGCCAGTGTGCCTTATAACACAGTCAATAGATTTTATTCACAAAATCCTGCTGAGTGTGATCAGGAAGCTCATCCATCTGGAGGCCTGCTGGACAGTTTAAATTAAATATACCAATCAAGTTAAAGGCTCTCTTGTCCAACAAGAATTGCTAACAACAATGGACTCCTTCCTAGCTTGTTTTTTCATAACTAAATGCACTCTCTACTGAGAGGAACTGGTAGTTTAAGAAGCAGAAACTTATGGGTGACAAGGAGCAGTGGTTGTGTTTAATAGTATCCAATTAAGATAGCAGGGGCCAGTCAGACTTACCATTAAAATGAAAAATGAACATTTAAAAAAAACTAAATCAAGAATTAAACTGAACTCAGTCATACAGGGTTATTTACTAATATGTGTGTGTAGCATCGACCATAATAGTACAACCATATTCCATTAGAACTCTGCTTATATCCTGTAACCTTTCTTACGATATACGAGTTGAACATTTGATTGTTGCTAACAAAGACGCTGAAAAATAGATATGTAAAGTTGCTGTATTAATATTTTCTTTTCTCATATGATAAGTATTTACGGAAAAAGACGACAACAATGGATTCTTTTAAGAGATTCTTGTGTCTTAGGCATAAGCAATGTAACAAGTACATCTGCTCACAGATCTATACCTGCTATAGATGCTTTATATTCAGGAGTGCAGCTCTGTTCTACATTCTGCACTTGATCTGTGGGCACAATTTCTATTGACATCAGTGGAGGTTTCACATGCATATTGAGTACTGAGCAGAGGCCTACATTACGTGTAAGCAATATGCAACGTGAATCTGAAAACCGAGTTTTGTACATGATCATGTAAACGTATCAAATCTTTTCATTTTTTTTAAAATGAGAATTTTCATCTCTTGGCTACTCACAAAGAGGTAATAAGGAACACATTTTCAAAATACTGGCTTTCAATTCAGCATGCATTTTCATTTGTACACCCAGTTTTGTGCTACAGTTTACATATACAAGAGATTAAAAAACAAAGGGTAAGAACAGACATGACTGTGCGTGAAAAGAGACAGGACGCTAGCATGCTGTGGCTCAGGACTCGTATAAGTATTTCCCTTCTCGCCCGCTACTGTGCTGAGGCGGGTAGGTGGCAAGGTACTTCTTTTGATGACTTAATGTGGAATTAGTTAAACCCTACATTGATTTGTCGGCGCACCCCCCAAATAAGACGAGGACACGGTCGATGGGATTATACGGCCGCACTCTTTATTAAGAATTAACAAACAGGAAGGGGGGGGATGGGGGCACCCTTCCCGCCTCCACCCCCTTCCTGAACTAGGGTCCTTATTTCTACTAACCTTATTACTACTAATTAAACAACCCCTTTTTGGAGGAGGTCCCCTCTTCTCCCCTCTCGGTCCCTGCATTCTGTGCGTACCTTATTCCCTGTTCCTCCATTAACTCGAGAGGGTAACCTCCTGTTCCTTCTTTACTATTAACTTACACCCTGCCTCGTGCCCTGGGTTTCCCCAGGCCGGGCGGGTTGTTCGTGGCTGCCCCATCTCTGGGGTTAATTCCAGCAAAGGTTGAGAACACCGTTACCCGCTGTTTGGCAGATGCTCCTCCCAGCAGGTGCGGCCGTCCGTCTCTCCCTTCGGGTTGGCCATACAGTGGGCCGCGCTGTGGCGACTATGCCATGGACCTTCCCATCTCTAAAGGAGATGCTGCTACCTATGCTATTCTAACTTCTAACTTTGAAACGTGTAACTTCCAACCTTGGGCTTACCTCTGCCCATCGCCACCAAAACCGCCAGCTTCACTTGGCTGGTTTGCCGCCACACCAAAACCACCGATTAACTGCCTCAAGTGTTGTTTCAGGACCCCGAGGTACATATCACATCCCACATCTGACAGGTGAACCCCGTCACCTCTGAAAAGTTCGTCCCTATCGTACCGGATGTCCCCATGTTTAATAACCCGACCTCCCCTGAGCCGTAGCCAATTACCAATTTCAGCGTTGGCTCTACGTCTGGCCCGGTCAACTCGACCTGGGCGAACCGCTGTGGTCCATACTCTCCTTGGGAGCATTTCCGACCAGACAATTGTGCATGCTGGGAACCTGTCCTGTATTCTCTTCATATCTGACTTCACTTGTTTTGTCAGTCCTAGCCCAGTTACTCTGGGGAGGTTATTCTCCCCAAGGTGTATCACCATTACCTCTGGGGACGGGAATGTTGCCTTCGCCCCCGTTAACGTCGGAAGGAGTTGCTCCCATAGCATCCCCCTCCTACCGAGCCAGAAAATACTTGCTCGTTCGCTTAGGCCCAGCTGGGTACCCCACCCGCTGCGTGCGGCCTTCTTCCCTGCCCAGTGAACGATGCTGTGTCCAATGATCCACACAATGCACCGTTCCTGTCTCGCTGGTGCTTCTGTAAAAGATATAGAGGTTAGTGACTCACTGCAGCTGTTGGCCCAGATCGGCTGACCCGTGGTCGCGTTTCCCTTATATAGGAACGGTAGGCGCTCGAGCGCCAACGCCCTATTGCCTGAATCCGTTCCCCTGACAAACCCATGTCTGCGGCAACCGATGCCGCCCCTATTCTGAATGAATGGGCACTGTAGCTACCTTGGTCGAGCCCCGCCGTGCTAACACATCTGCTAAGGACTGCCCCAAACTGGTAGCGTGTCAGTGGGGATCCATCTTTGTGTGTGAAAAGCGGTCCCCCGACCCTTGGGCGAGACCCGAGATACCTTCTCATCGCCCTGACGGGGCAGATACGGGAGTCCCCGGCTGGGCGAAGTCTAATCCACCGTCCCTTCCCCCTCTGGTCGGTCTTCGACCTTCTCAGATGGAGAATGAGGGTACTTCCGTCCCACGAAATGTCCCTTAACTGTAACGCCCGACCAGAGCTGTCCCTCTGGGAATCAACAACCATCTCTCCAATCCTGAAGGCTCCAAACAAGGCAATGCGAAATACCGCGGTAAAGAGGTCGCATTCGCTATGAGAGAAACAAACCTTTTCCAGCGCCCCTGTAAGGGCCATCAAGATTGGGGGCGTGATTGGGGCCCGGGTGTCCTGCCGAGGGGGGGCTTGGCGGGCCCAACTCTCCTTCAAACGGCTCATGAAGAAACCGTTATCAGGGGAGGGGTGGCCCGCTAGGTGGCTTGTAAATGTGATGGCCGATATTCTACCTGCAATCGTGCCCGGGGCCAGTCGTTCAGCCCGCAACTGCATGGCGTACTGTAATAGGCACCCTTCTGCTATGGGAAAACCTGTGTCCCATCCTTTTTGACACCTGAATTCCTGGAATTCGCTGAACGCCTTCTCATACGCCCGTCTTGTTCTGGGCGCGAGGGATCCCTGCACTGCCTGGTAAAGCTCTATAATCCAAGGCTCCACATGTCCCTCGGAAACGGGTCGGGTTTCTCGTTGGCCTCTGGGGCCAGCTGGCGGAATCGGTCTGCCTGAAATCGAGAAAGGGCATCGGCGATGCCGTTGGCAATCCCCGGTACGTGCTTGGCGATGAATAAAATGTTTGCTCTCAAACACTTGAGAACAAAGGCATGCACCAGCCTCATGACCCTCTCCGATTTAGACGACAGCTTGTTGACAACATGGACGACCGCCATGTTGTCGCACCAAAACAAAACCCTCTTATTGGCGAATTCAGCGACCCACAACTCCACTGCCACTACGATGGGGAAAAATTCCAGGAATGTCAGGTCCCGGGTTATCCCTTGTTCAACCCATGCCGCTGGCCAGGGGGCTGCACACCACTTCCCTCTGAAGTAAACTCCAAAGCCATGCCCCCCTGCCGCGTCTGACTGAATCTGGAGCTCCGCTTCCAATAGGAGTCGCTGCCGCCAGAAACTAATCCCGTTGTATTGCGCCAGGAAGGATTCCCAAATGGCCAAATCCTCCCGCATCTCCGCTGTCACCCTGACGTGGTGATGCGGGGGGCGGTCGCTCCCCACTAGGGCATATAAACGGGACATGAATGCTCGACCTGGCGCAATGACTCGGCAGGCGAAATTGAGGCTTCCGAGGAGCGACTGCAATTCCCTAACCGTCACCTTTTTTGCTCCCCCTACCCTGCTCACCGCCTCCCGGAGCATTCGTAATTTATCCTCCGGAAGCCGGGAGAGTGACATTTCCGTATCCAACTCTATGCCTAGGTAGGTTAGCTTAGTAGATGGGCCTTCTGTTTTCTCCTGTGCTAAAGGTACCCCTATCTCGTCAGCCACTTCTTGAAATGCCAGCATTGCCTGCTCGCATTCAGTGGTGCCTGCCCTTCCCGCGAAGAGGAAATCGTCGAGATAATGTGTGATCCGCCCGCCACTTGCGCGGCGTCACGTGATCCACTCCAACACTGTACTAAACTTCTCGAAGGCCGCGCATGAGATTGAACATCCCATGGGCATTGCCTTGTCGAAGTAAAATCGGCCCCGAAACTCCATGCCCAACAGCTCGAAGTCATCGGGGTGCACTGGCAGGAGTCGGAATGCCGATTTGATGTCACACTTCGCGAGGAGGGCAGATGTTCCGCAGGCACGCACCATTTCGACCGCTGAATCAAATGATGCATACCGCACTGAACAGAGTTCGAAGGGTATTGCATCATTCACTGACTCGCCCTTGGGGTAGGACAAGTGGTGAATCATGCGGAATTCGCCCGGTGCCTTTTTTGGCACAATACCCAGGGGGGATATCCGTAGCGATGATATGGGCAAGGCTTCAAAAGGGCCTTGGATCCTGCCTTCCTTCACCTCCTTGTCTATCTTTTGCTGCACCATCTCCTCATTCCCCACAACGGATTTCAGGTTCCTCGCTCCCAAGTGATACCGTGGGCCCACCGTCGGAATCCTGAAACCTTGTTGGAATCCTTCTACAATATACTGGGCAGTTGCTCTATCGGGGTAGTCCTGGGTGGCAGCCTCCAAAACCTCATGCCGAACTGGGGTTGGGGCCCTTTCCCACCGTCGCTGAGGGCCCGCCTTGTCCTGCGGCCCCCTGTTTGGCGCCTGCCCGCCCTCGCATCCTGTTTCCGTATTGCCGGAAACGGGAGCATGCTGATGCTGAATGCTCCCCACCACACTGGGTACATGCATGTCTAAACCTGCACTGGGCTCGAAAACACCTGCCCCCATCATTGAAGTCTCAACACGTCGGTCCTGCTGGGGACTGATGTGTCCGGCCGATTGGAGACCCCACTTGTGTGGTCCCCGGTCTAGTAAGGACATGCCCACTATCCGACCGTGGCGTGTACCTGGTGCAACTGATGCACTCTAGCCAAATGTCGGGGGCGTGCATGTCCCACCTCAATCTAGGGTTGTTGGATGCCCTCCGTCTAAAAGACTCGTTGTATCGCAGCCATGCTCCGGGGCCCCCCGTATCAAATGCCCTCCACACTATATCGGAGTACTTGAGCATCTCCAGGCCCCGGTCCAGAAATTTGATCAATGTGACTCCCATATAGATTGTGTAGGCCGCCGTCCAATTGGACCACGACCTCTCCGCTTTCGGCCTCTTAAACTTTTCCTTTTCCTTCTTCTCCTCTTTGTCGTTGGGATCTGGGATCGGGTCACTGAAAAGGAGGGCGAATATGTCTATATATTCGCCATTCCAGATCTTTTCCTTAGTCGCCTGGAGGAGGTGCTCCCCCAGGGGGGCCGACACATCAGCATGGCCGCCCGACAGGGGGCGCGCCACCTCCCTGCTCGCACAGCGGTGGGCCATTGAGCATCCACAACACTGAGGAGCTCCCCAAACGTGAGCCGCTGCCGCGTAACCCCGATCCATGCCACCCGAGCACCCGTCACAGAGGGCTCGGTGCGGCTGCCTGGGCGCGGTGGGGGTAGCACCCCCCCTTGCCATCTCCAGCCCCCATATCCCCAGTCTTGTGCATCCCTATCCACACCGGTATCTAGTGGGGGGGATCTATAATACTCCGGTTACAGTGCCCTATCCCTTCTTCCCCCCACAAGTCACCCCACTCCTCACCTGGCCGCGCAACCGGGTCTCCCCTGCACCTCTGGTCTCCGCTGTAACTTCCGGAACCGCCGGGGGTCTGGCGCGTCCATTCCGACCTGTCCTCACCCCGCTGTCTTCCTTCCCTCGAGGGCTCGCCCCAGGCCTGGGGTATGGGTGGTGAATCTTCTCTCCTCCTGCTGGTTCCTGGTTCCTCGTCCCTATAGCGAGACGGAACAGCGCAGCGCCTCCCCAGGCGGGTAGATCCCCTTGCTCCAGGGAGGCTATCAACCCTACCTGCGACGGAGTCCCCTAGGCCTGCATTGCTCTCCATGGCTACTTCAGGCACTCCCCTACTCTCCTGTGCACTCTCCAGGTCTTCTATCCTTGTTTGGTAAGCAGCCAGCTGTTCCTGCATTGCTCGCAGGATTTCAGCCTGATTATCCACGTTTCCACCTTTTTTCCCCTTTCCTCCTGGCCCCCGCGTTTTCTTTGCCGGGGAGTTCTGTTTAGCCCCTCGTTTCTTCAGTGGCATGTTAGTCACCTCTGTGTCAAGGTTAACCAGGCAACTCCTTTCCTTCTCCCCGTACCCTCTGTCTGTCGCCCTTATTGGGCGACTACTCAGGCGCCCAAACACCGGCCCTGTTGGCCCCCCCCTTTTTTTATATATATATACACAGGCCCTATTGGGCCTTTATCCCCCCAAACAGGCTAGAGGGCCGTTCACCCCGTGACAGGCCCAGGGGGCCTTTCTCACCCCCCCCACCAAACACACAGACAGCAAGTGGGGCCTTTTTTCCCCACCACACAAGCCCTGGAGGGCCTTTTTTGCCACTATAAGGGCACAGGCAGGCCTCTCACCCCCTTCCCAGGTCCTGCAGGCCCATTACCAAGCCCAGCCCGGCGAGCCTTTTCCCTCCACTCGGGCCCGTTGGGCCTGTACCCCGTTGCGCCGGCCCTGTTGGGCCTATGCCTCCTGGTACCGGTGGGGGGGGGCTATATCCTCAAGCCCCCCCTTGTCTGCTAGTGCCTCTATGTATGCGGGCCCCAATGGGCCTCACCACCTGGCAGCGGCTCTGAGGGAGGGGTTTTGCCCGATACCAGCCTTAATAGGCCTTGAACACCTTCCCACCCTAGACCGTTAAGGGCCTTTCAGCCCCACCCTCCCCCTGGGCCTTTCGTCGGCTCCCCGCGGGGGCCCCCGCGGTCACTAACAGGGCCCTGTTGGGCCTACCGGCTTACCACACCACGTGGTGGGGGGGCGTCAGGGCGCGCGCTTCCAAGTACGCTCTGCCCCGGTCGCCCTTCCCCTCTGCCGCCCCAAACTTTTTTAGCTTCCCCCCTTGCAGCCTGCACGAGTCACGTGGCCAGCACGAGGACACTCGCTCGTGCACGCACGTCCTTGCCCCTGCTCTGGCTGCACAGAATGCTGCGCCAGAGCAGGGAGCCTAAGATGGCGCCCGGGATCTCGCTGGTCTCGCGAGAGTCCCGGGCGCTTCCCTGTTTTTCCCCCGCCGCGCCACAACGAGGGCCCCTCCCTCCTCGATGGCCTAGAGGCCGAAGAACCCCGCCTGTGTCCCCGTCTTTCCCGCTCTGGGGAGTGGGGGGGGGCAGCAGCGCCAAACCCCCGCCGCTGCTATCGCGGAGGGGGGATTGATCGAAGGGTGGCTTCACCAGAAAAGGGAACAGCAATGAAGTTCTCACTTTGGTCCCATTTGCCAAAGCTGAGACTTCCCACTTTGGGTAATATTTTGCATCACAAAACTTCAAAGAATAGCAACCACCATCTAAACTTCAAAGTATAGAACCTTAAGTGCTGGATACAGCCTTCCACATGACTAAGCATATTGCCTGTGTGGACTGGATCCCAAGCATATTGTTTTGATGGTTTATATTATGTTGTAGAATGTTTATGGTATGTCAACAAAGTACGTGTGTAGAGGCTGAGAGCATGATGACAGAAAGAATCAGATATGGGATGCATTAGCGGTTCGAGTGTACCCACATATAGGTTAGAGAGGTATCTGGAAGGGAGTTGAACTTAAGAATTAATATTGAATGAAAGGATGATTTAGCATTCCCCCTATTAGGGATGATCAGTATAGAAACATGTCAAGTGTGGGTTTTAATATACCAGACAGTTGTGGGTGGCAGTTTATTTATCTTGCCATCTACAGTCTACTTGGTTGGAACTTGGTTCTACAGTTGGAACTTGCCATCTACGTTCTACTTTGTTGCATTAAATAAAGGGAGTGTGGATGGAATGAAGGCAGAAATGTGGAAGGCCCTATCAGGAGAAGATTTTGAAAAAAACTCAAACACACTATGTTGGTTCCTCTGTTAAATTCTGTCAATACTTTTAAACTATTTACTTTTAATATATATAGGTGGGTTCTTTGACCCCAAGCACTGAGTATCTTGTTTGGTGGGCACTGGTATAGAAAAAGAAGCCAGAGTCCTAAAACAGGTGACAACTTTTAACAATCTTGTTTGCTGAAAGGAACCTAGATTAACTGGGGTGCCCAGGAAGTGCCCAGCTGAGAGAGAGGTTCCTTATGGGGTCAACTCTGGGCTGATGTTTACTTTAAATCTATGATGGATTTTATCCATAGTTAGGATGGAAAAGTGTTCATGTTTCAGAATAGGCCATAGAATCCATTTTTCTTTCTGTTTTTTTCCTTTCTTGTGACCTATGGCATGCTGTAAAACTAGCAGTAAATAATTTGATCTTTCACTGATTATCATCTTGTTTTGGTTACTTGAAAGTGCAGAAGTTAGCAGTAGAAATGTCCTTGCTCCAACTATCTTTTTTTGACATTATTAGGTTTGGAATGCAGTAAACATAACTGGAAGAAATTAGAAGTTAATTCTGTTCTTCTATGACAGCATAATGGGGTCCCCTAGTAGTATTTCACAGTATAGACACTTTTTAAAATATGGCTCTGTCCACCTGTTTGGATATAATATGTATTTATGGTTCATTATCAATTACTTGCTGTTTAATAA
>QEPC01012096.1:77237-95668 GCA_003113815.1 Sphenodon punctatus | reverse complement strand
AGAAGTCCTGGCTCCCAGCCCCCCCCGCTCTAACCCACTAGGCCCCGCTCCCCTCCCAGGGAACTTAGGTCAACCAACCCCTCTCCACATTTTTGGCATGACAACTGGCAGTTCTTAAAATGTATTTAAATAATGGGTTAGAGCAGGGGGGGCTGGGAGCGAGGACTCCTGGGTTCTCTGGGAGGAGAGGGGTGCTAGTGGGTTAGAGTGGGGGGGCTGGGAGCGAGGACTCCTGGGTTCTCTGGGAGGGGAGTAGGGGGCTAGCGGGTTAGAGCAGGAGGGGGCTGGGAGCGAGGACTGCTGGGTTCTCGGGGAGGGGAGTGGGGGCTAATGGGTTAGAGCAGGGGGGCTGGGAGCCAGGACTCCTGGGTTCTCTGGGAGGAGAGTAGGGGGCTAGCGGGTCATACTTTGGACTGTGGAGGAAGAAGGAAGTACAAACAAACACTAACATCCCCGCCCCGGGGCATCAAGACGACCCAGACAATGGAGGCCTCTTTGAGCTATCTATCTATCTAGGCTCAGCCACCCCAGCAGAAGTGGGTCAGATTTCTCCTCCCATTTGTGCTACTTAACCCTGCCCCCTCCCATGTACTGTGTAGCCTGGCCGAAAAGGTGCTGGCCCTGGATCTGGCAGAAAAGGGTTCAATCCTGTCTTGGCCATCCCCTCAGAGAGAGGGAACCAGAGAAGGGCTGTACAGCAGTTGGAACAATGAACCCACTAGATGTGCGGGTGGAGGGGCCCTCAGGCCTAGGGGCCAAATGTGGCCCCTTTCCAGTTCCTGGCTCTGACCCCTGGGATCCAGTTCCCATCCCCAAGCGCTGAAAGAGCGAGCTCAGCAGGGAGGGAGGGCCTGCACCCAAGGCTAAGGGACAGATCCATCATCTGGATACGGAGAGAACCCTTCTGTTAATGCAGCCTAGAATTGCAATGGCCTGTTACTGCTGCCTCATGTTCATGTGCTGCTGCCAAGTCAGGGATCCCCATCTTAGATTTGGCCGTTTGGGTTTTCTTCCCTGGATACAGAACTTTACGTTTATTTCGGCAGAGTTTCAGGGGTCAAGATCATGCGGGGCTTGCCTGCAGGGCCAGGGGTCATTCAAGTGGTGGGGCAAGAAACCCGGTTGGGTCCATGACGTGTCAGGAGTACTCTGCCTACATCCTAAGCCCCAGGTAGGGGCAGAGCGGGAGCGGGGCAGGGTGCTCAGCGAGCCCAAACTGGTAGGTAGGGGCAACCCATCTCCTACAGCACGTCCAGACCCAGAGAACAACTGCTTAACCTATTGAAAGCATCCTTGCCATCGGCCTGCAGAACTCCCTGCTGCTGGAAGCGGTGACCCAGGGAATCATGGGTTTAACTGTCAGTGTGTTTAAATCATCCTCAACAATCTGTGGAACTTCCTGCCACAGGAAGCTGTGGCGCTTATTAGAAGAACTGAGTTCAAAAAAAGATTAAGCCAAGGGTCCTCAACTGTTTTCCAGTCATGAGCACCGGAGTGACGTAATCGACTACTTGGGAGCACGGCATCGTTTGCCTAGTGTAAGTCTCCCCTCTGCAATTCAATGGAAATGGAGCTAAATCAATCAATTGCATCTCACATGGAGCTGAATAGATGAAGGACGGTTTCAAAGTGACAGCTGGCTTGGGGAGCACTTTCACCCACTGCCCGAGCACTCGGCTGCCCCTGCGCACCAGGATTAGGCCTAGTCTCAGTGAATCCCATCCACCGATAGAGTCTCACATGCAGGGCACGCTCAGACAGCTGTAGATGGAGACCAGTTAACAGCCTTCGCAGCATCCCCTGGCAAGGAGTTCCACAGCTTAACCGTGCACGGGGTGAAAAGATTCCTCCCTTTGGGTTGGAAATCTGCTGCCTGTATGTTTCAAGAGTCAGTAACTGCTTCCCATTTCTCGGTTTTATGAACTTCTACCCTATCCCCTCTCTGTCGTCTCCTCTTCAAACTGAAGAGCCCCAACCGATCGAGTCTCTGCTCCTATGGAGGATCGTGCCTGCTGCCCGTCTCTGTTCTACAATCAGCTTTTTGAGGTGAGGCAACCGGAACTGGACCCTCTACGGATGAGGTGAAAGCGTACAGCAACTTCACACAGACATCGCTTATGTGGGGTCACTGGCCCCCTCCCGAGCTGTTTAACGCGGAGCAGTTTACCCCAGGGTAACATTTCGTGTGGCTACTCCTATCTGGTAACACAGCAGGGAATGAATCCCCCCTCCCCCCCAAGGGGACGCAGCCTTGATTTACTGGGGGGTAAACTCCCTGGTAGCTCTCTCTCTCTAGTGCTGCGAGGGCTCCCTGCAATCCACACTAGCGGGATTATTCATTATTAATTATTATTATTATTAAGCATTTCTATAGCACCAGCGCTGTACCTGGTGCTTTACAGAGACTAAACCAGACACAGTCCCTGCCGGAGAGCTCACAATCTAAAGCCAGGATGAGATACACTCACGACACACCAAACGGTAGAGTCAGCAGGGCTGAGGCGAGGGGGGGCTCAAGGGGCGCATCTAGCCCACCCCCAAAAGCAAGGAAGGATTCACTTGCTTTATACTACTACCTGCCTCCCCCAACCAACGTTTCTTCAGCTGCCTCTTAAACACCCCAGCAAGCAAGATTCCACGGTTCCACCCTACAGCTTGGAAGCTTCCCTCACCCACCCCACCCCGACCTCCCTTCTTGCCACCCAAGCCACCACAGCGCCTCCGAAGGACTCCAGAAATCACCCACGCAAGAGACCAGAGAGGCTCCCCCCCCCCACAAAGCACTGAAAGACTGAGCTCGGGGGACGGGAGCAGAGAGGAGGGGCCAGCCCCAAGTGCTCTGTCTAAGCAGCCCCACTCGGGAAGAAATGCCTCAGCCCTGCCCTCGCGGGGTGGGCGAGACTGAGCGTATGACACGAGGAAACGGGGGCACTGCTAGGGCAGGGCGGGGAGCATGGGCCGAGCTAGAAACAAGAGTTTATGGGCTGGATAGGCATTAGCCAGAATGGAGCCTCTGGCCGTCGGGAGCTAGGAGTAAGTAGCAGGGAACGGATCGCCCCATTGGCTCCTTCTCGGAAACAACCAAGATGGCCGCTCTCAGAGGCAGGATGCCGGGCCGGATGGACCCTTGGGAGCCAGGACCGTGTCCTTCCGGTTCAGCCCCCAGCCTGGATCCTTGTTCCAGGACAGCAGCCGATACCATCGCCCACAGAGGGATGACTGGCTGGGCATGAGCTTTGCAGAGGAGCCGGAACCGACAATCGATCGTAAACGGAACATTTCTCATCAATGCGACTCTCCTGCAAAAAAGGCCAATGCCATTTTTGGACGGATAAAACAGCTACGTTGTATCCAAGACGTGGGCGCTGGTGTTGTCAAGATCTCACCCGAAACCGCCTCCAGCTCGGGCCAGGTGCACGCCAAGGAGGACGCAGACAATTCAGAGGGGAGCGACTAAGGGGAGACAAGTCCCACAAGGATGGGTTTCAAGAATTGGGGGTTTCTAGCGTAGAGGAAAGACTCAGCTTTTCAATCTCTAAAAAGGAGGCGGCCACAAAGCGGGACAGTGACCGTTTGTTCTGCGCCCTCACAGAAGGCAAAGGAGGGAAAGAGTTTCAATGGCAACAAGGGAGGTTTCGGTTCGAGACTCAGAAAAGCTTCCTCACAATCTCCCTTCTTAGACATTTGCAATTCCGGGCGCAGGCAGCGGAGACCCTGCCACGGAGCAGGGGTCGGACTCCGTGGCCCCGGAGGCCCCCTCACCGTGGGAGTCTCTCGGAATCACCGCGGCGCTCTCAGACGGAGCAGACAAGCTGCCCTCGGGGTGGGGGGCTGGGGTCGAGGCTGCGCATGCCACTCCCGAGGGCAGCCGGGGGTCTCCTGCCAGCTGCAGGATTCCCCGCGGCCCAGCAGGCAGGATCTGCCCAGCCCTCACTGCTCCTGCAAAGCAGCCACTCTGAGAAAAGCATTCCCCGCGGGACTGGCATCCTCGCCTCATGCTCCAGGGAGCTGCAGCTCCCCTTCCAAGGCGGGAGCAACACTCGGTCTCCAGCCAACCGAGAGCCACAGCCACTCCCCTCCCCAAACTCTACTGCCCGGGACTCCATCCTCCGGACAGGTCAGCTCCCTGCGCTGCTCCCACATGCCACTCTGCCTCAGTCTCCCCATCAGCAAGCGGATCCATTGAAGCAGGAGGGGGCTGGCACAGAGACAGAGGAGGCCTAGGGAACAAGCCACAAACCACTTACCCTTAAGCAGTTTCATGGAACCCCTACGGTGGGGGGTGCAACCTCAGATTTGAGGGCCAAATGCAGCCCACGGCTTGTTTTCATTTAGCCCCCAAACCCCAGTTCCTAACCCCACGCACTGAGCGCCTGAGCTCAGGAGAAGGGACAGTGGGTTCCCCTTATGTCAGTCTTTTCTGACCTATGCCACTTTCTAGCCAATCAGATGTGGGGTTGGGGAGGCAGGGCTTGCAGCTAGCCCCTCCTACCCACAGGGACCCCATAGATTATAGGGAGACCTTAAAGCAGCCTCTTCCCATTTAAGTCACTAGCTAGCCAATCAAATACGGGCCTCAAGGTGGGGCTTGTGGCTAGCTCCTCCCACACAAGAATCTGCTTATGATTGCCCAATTAGATTTGGGCAAGGAAGGCGGGGCTTATTTGCTAGCTCCGCCCACCTCTGGTTCTTCCTATACATACAGGTCCACTTACAAGTGCCCAATCAGATGTGGCCTAAGGGAGGTGGGGCTTGGCTTTAGCTCCTCCCACTCGCCCCCAGCTCTCATCCGCCCCTTTCCCCCAGCCCGTAGCCTCTTACCGTGACAAAGATAATGTTGTTGGGGAAAGCGGTGGCATCCGTCCCGTCCTGGGGCACCCTGGGTGCAGCAATGGGCCCCCTGGTGGCCATAAGCGAGACCGGGAAAGTCTTCTTTGGGGGGCAGGCTGCTCCTCCCCCCTCCTCCCCGTCCCGCCGCTGCTGCTTCTGCTGGATCTCCTCGGAAAGGTAGTGGCGGATGTTCTGGCGGGCCGAATGGATCAGGGAGCCGTCGATGTCCAGGCCCACCACGCGGGCCGGCCCCCACTTCTTGGCCACGCTGAGGGTGAGGTGCCCGACGTTGCACCCCAGGTCCAGCACCTCCTTCCCCTGGAACCACTCCGCTTTCATGACCCGCAGCCGCCCGTCCTCGCAGCTGGGGTTCCGGTAGCCGTAGTACTTGCAGTAGTTCCCGTACTGGAACTTCTGATGCTTCCGGCGCCGCCGGGAAGAGAGACTTGGCTGGTGTTTGCCCGGCGGCCCTCCCCGACTCCCTTTCTCCGGGCTGCTTCGGCAAGGCTGATCGCCCGCCTTGGCCCGTTTCCCGGCCGGGCCAGGGAGCTGGTGCTTGGAACCACCCACCCCGTCCGATTTGCTACAAGTCCTGCGGCGCTTGCGGTGGTGCCGGCTGCTGCCAGCGGTGGAGGAGGAGGCTACGGAGGAACAGGAGGGGGTGACGCAGCCCGAGGCCTGCTGGTGCTGCTGCAGCTCCCCGCTGCAGGGCAGGAGCGGCGACACCACCTCGTCCCTGCAGTTGATGGTCGTGTTGAGTTCGTAGGGCTGCGGGGGGGCGGAGCAGGCGCTCCCATTGCAGGCCTTGTGGCAGGATTTACAGGCTGGGGCAGCCTTGCCGCAGCTCCCCTCAGGGTGGCCGCTGCTCCCGCGCTGGCCCCGGTGCCGGTGGCGTTTGCGGCCGGATTTGATGGGCGAGGCCAGTATGGGGGGGTCGTCCTGGGCGTTGTTGAGGCTGAGCGGGTCGGTGATATCTTTGGGGATCAGGATTTCCACAGGGTCCCGGCCCTTGGCAGGCAGCGGCGAGGACTTGGGGGTCTCGGCGTTGAGGGCTTGGTTCACCTCCTCGTCCATGAGGCTATTCAGGTTGAGGGGGTCAAAAATGTTGCCCCCCAGCAGGAACTCGGAGGGCAGGATGGGATCGCACTCAGAGTTGACCCGTCGGCGCCTCTTGGAGGCCGGATGCTTGAAGCCTCCCCCGACATTGCAGCTGTTGCGCCGTTTGCCACCCCCTCCTGCTGCTGCCGCCGCCGCTGCCGCCGCTGCCGCCGCCCCCAGGGGCTTGTGATGGGGCTGGAAGCCATTGCGGGGCCTTTGCAGCTCGGTCATGGGGTCCTCTTCCGAGGGGGCCTCCAGGTGCGCCTGCACGAAGGGGCCTCCCCCACCCCGGCGCTGGTTGGATGGGGCAGCTGCCTGCTGGGGCTTGACAAAAAGGTCCTCTTCTCCTCTCCCCTTGCAGTCTTTGGAGGGAGCAGCCTCCCGGTGCAGCTGCACGAGGGGGCCTCCTCCTCCTCCCCCCTCGCTAGGCTCTTTGGATGGGGTGGCCTCCTGGTGCAGGGGTATGAGGGAGCTGCCTTCCCTCGCCCCCTCCCTACAGTCTTTGGTCGAGGCAGCCTCTTGGTGCAGCTCCACGAGAGAGCCTCCTCCTCTCACCCCCTCCCTACAGTCTTTAGACGGGACGGCCTCCTGGTGCAGCTCCGCCGAGGCGGCCTCCTGGTGCAGCTGCACGAGGGGGCCGCCTCCTCTCGCCCCCTGCCTACAGTCTTCAGACGGGACGGCCTCCTGGTGCAGCTCCGCCGAGGCGGCCTCCTGGTGCAGCTGCACGAGGGGACCGCCTCCTCCCCCTGGCGGTCCTGCTCCGCCCCCGCCTTCTCCGGGTGGCGGCTTGAGTGGAGGCGGCGGGGCCGGAACCAGGAAGGTCTCCTTTTCCGTCGCCATCTCGATCATCTCTTGCATAGGGGCAGCTCCCTCACCTCCTTCCTCTAGCCCCAGCCACTCACCCCTTAGCGTAGCTCCCTCCCCCTCAGCCGCGCATGCGCCACCCGCCTCCACCCCCCACCACTACGCAGGCGTGACCGCTCGACTGCGCAGCCGCCCGAGTTCCCCTCCGCCCCACCACAGTCGAGCGCGCATGCGCACACTGCCCCTTTACTCCACCCTCAGCACGAAGCTCGCTCACAAGAGAAGAACACCTCGCGCTTCCTTCCCTCACGCGATGGCAGACTGCACCTCCGAGCAGGGTTTATATACGCAGAAGGCGGGCGCCATAAAGGCCACGCCTACTATAGCAGAAATCGACCAATCAGAAAGCAACATTATCTCCTCCCACGTGGAATTGGGACCAATCAATACCCACCGTGTTACGACGTGTCGGTGCCTCCTCTTCAACCGTCTCCCACCCGCCTAACTCCATTTTTAGCCAATCGGTAAGCGAGAAATGGGAGGTGTTAGCCAATCAGACTCACCGCTTTAATCTCGGGGCGGACGGGTGGGTCCTTCGAAAGTAGGTCTGTCTATCTAAAATGCCTGTGCGAGTGTTATTAAAAAATATAAACACCGTCAAGCGGGGATTTTTTTTCCCCGTCAGGAAGAGGGTTACAAAACCCGTCTCCTAGGAAGGCCCCCCCGCAGCGAGAAGGGAAGGGGGGAGGGGCATTTTTGTTTTACAATCCAACATTTTCTCGGGCGCTGTTAGACACCTAAATACCCCTCGGAGCGAGTGAGGGCGCAGCCTGCCTGCTTCCAAATACACCGCCTCGGTCTAGAAAACCACTGGGCAGCGCCCTGGGGTAAACAGAGTGGGCTTATGGCCACATGGGCACGGAGTTCAGGACGTTACCCCGCCAAAAAAATAAAACAAATAACCCTCACAAATGGGCAGTTGATTTAGATCGTGTGGGGCCCCCTTATCGCAAAGGATGATGGGATTTGTAGTTCTTCAATGGCTGGCTGGACTCCACGCGTGCGCAATAGGAACGTACAAAAGAGGAAGCCGGCCTCACTGCGGCTTGTAAACAAGGCCAGTCGCACCGCCCTCCTCTCCTGCCTCTGGCCTCTAGGGAGCAGCCTACAGGGCTCCCCTCCCCTCCTCCCAACAGTGACCTTTAACCCCGGCGGGGGGGAGGGCATAAGAACAGGGTGGCTGTAAGCTAGAGTTACCACCTGTGCAAATGTTTAAGGCACACTTATGAAAAATACATGTTGCAGGGCCTGCATGGTGCGGGGCCCTGCAACATGCGTAACAGTGCTCCACCCAGCCCAGCATCCTGTCTCCGACAGCAGCCGATCCCGGTGGCTTGGGAGAAGCCCGGCGGGGCGGTCCGTTCCCGTTAACCGGACCTACCCGGCTAACGGCTGCCTCCAGAAACGCGGCCAAACCCGGCTAGGCCCGGCCGCGGCCTCCGGCAACAATTCCACAGCGAGTGGAGAAATACCCCCTTCAACTCCGCCCCCGGGCGGGTCCCCGGGTGCTGCTACTATTGGAGAGGGTAAATCTCCTCTGCCAGAACGCTCCTCCACGCCCCGGTCCTCTCTCGCCTCGACTACTGTAACCTCCTCCTCGCCGGCCTTCCCCGCTCCCACCTTTCTCCCCTTGTCTCTGCTCAATACTCGGCTGCCAGGATCATCCACCGAGCCCGTCGCTTTGACCATGTGCAGCCTCTCCTCTCCTCTCTCCACCGGCTCCCCCTTCCTGAGCGTGTTCTGCACAAGCTCCTCGTCTTCCCCTACAAAGCCCTTCACAACCTCGCTCCCCCCTACCTCTCTGCCCTGATCTCCCTCCGAACCCCTGNCTCCCACGCCTCCCCTGCTCCCCCAACCGCCTTCGTCCCTGCTCCCTCGCTGCCCCGCACGCCTGGAACTCCCTCCCTGCCCTCGTCCGCCTGGCCCCCACCCTCCACGCCTTCCAGTCCCTTCTCAAAACCCACCTCTTCCGCTCCGCCCTCCCTAACTCCTGCTAACCATCCCCACCCAGGATCATCCCCCACCTGTTCTCTGTAAACTCCCAATTTACTGAAACCGAACCAAGAAAGTGTCGCTGAGCTCTCGCATCCTCATGAATGTTGCATCCCTTGTCTCTCCCTCTGTTTCCCCCTTCCCTGTCTCCCCTCCCCCTGGCTTTAGATTGTGAGCTCTCGGGCAGGGACCGTGTCTATCTTATTCTTTGTAAAGCGCCAGGTACATCGCTGGCGCTATATAAATGCCCATAATAACATGTTCCACCCCACTCACAATTTTATGAACTTCTCTCCTATCCCCTCTCAGACGTCTCTTTCCAGGCTGAAGCGCCCCAACCCACCCAGCCTCTCCTCATAGCTGAGACGGCTCATTCCATACTAGGGTTGACACCTTCGATCGTTTTTTTACCTGACCCTTTCATTTTGACCTACGGGCGTGTCAAGTAAAAACACCACCGTTTTTGTTGCCCTTCTCTGTACTGTTCCTATTTTTACTATATCTTTTTTGAGATCAGGCGACCAGAATGACACAAAATAGTCAAGGTGCGGTCGCACCGTAGATTTGTATAGCGGCATTATGATAGTTTCAGTTTGATTCTCTATCCCTTTACAAATAATGCCTAACATTCTCTTTGCTTTTTTGACGGCCGCTGCGCGCTGAGCTGAGGATTTCAACGTGTTGTCCACAAGGACTCCAAGGTACTTTTCCTGAGCGGAAGCTCCTCATTTAGAACCCAACATTGTGTACATAAAGTTTTAATTGTTATGGGCATCATTTTGCACCTCTCCACATTAAATTTCATCATGGACTTTGACCACCTACAGTCCAGTCCCAAGTAGGTGGGGTTACCCGACCTCCTGCCAAGGGAAAGAGTATGACCTCTGCTTCCTAACCTGTCTCAAATGAGGTCACCTGACCTCCTGTGGCAAGGGGAGATCAGGACCTCTGAAATATCCCTAGCGGGGTTACCTGACCTTTCACGCTAAGGAAGGGAAAGCTTGTGGCCTCTGACCTCCCAAGTCATGGAAAGGATGATGAACTTTGGCCTTGTGCCCCATGGCCAGGTGGAGTGGTCATTTCAAGGGCAGGATCCTGACCCTTGACCTGTGACATGTTTCATTCCAAGGAAGCCACCACAACCTCTGACCCCTTTCTTCCCCTTCATCCTCACTTGGCCATTGGTGCCAAGCGAATGAGAAATCAAATGCACCACCGTAAAATGGAGGATGACTGGTTTGGCCGAGAAGAACTCAAGAGCTAGGGTGGATCATAAAATGAACAGGAGTCAACAACATCAGATGGTTGCAAAAAAGGGTGATGCCCTTTTGGACTGCATTATCCGAAGCCTCGTGTCAGACGCATGGGCAGAAATGGTGCCGTTTTGCTCCGAGCTGATGAGACCGTACCTAGGCTGCTGGGTTCAGTCTTTGGCACAACACTCCAAGAAGGATGTTGATGAACTGGAAAAGATTCAGAGAGGAGAGTAGCAGAGACAAGAAAGGGGGTTGGAATGCAAGGAAAGTTCGTTTCAATTTTCTGTGTAAGTTACAGAAGAGTTGTGGCCAACATTTGACTTTAAAAACCCCATCACCCTCCAGGAAGTCGACAAAGTGAAGAGATCTCAGAGGAGAGCAGGGGAAATATGAAAGGATGTGGAATCCAAGCCGTGGAAGGAAAGACTGAAGGAACTGTGAATTTTTAGAAGACTAAGCAGGGGACAGGAGAGCAATTTTCAAATAACTAAAAGGCTGCCACAAAAACAGAAAAAGAGAGCAGTTGTTCTCCACCGCAGTCAGAGGACAAGAGAGAACAAGCTTAAATTGCAGCAGCCTGGGAGATTTCCAATTAACTATAAAGAACAGCTTCCTAATTGTAAGAGCAATCATGCGAGGGAATGGATTGCTGAGGGAGATTGTGGAATATTTTTCTTTGGATGCTGTAGAGACAGGACATCCTGCCTCAGAGCAGACTAGATGACCCTTGTGGGCCTTTCTTTGATTTCTCATATTTTAGGACGCTGGAGTAGAAAGTTGGTCTTCCATTCCACTAGCTGTTCTCTGCATTCGGACCTGGCTTCACAACATGCTCCAGGTTGTCACTTCAAGTTGATGGCCATTGATTCTGTAATTTTGTTCCTCTCTCAGCCCTGAGGTAACTGTTGGCGTGACTGTTCTTTGACAGGAATCTGATGCAACTCAGTTCACTTGCTATTTTTTATTTGTCCTTCCAATCGACTCCTCCATAGATATTTGAATAACTGGAGCACCCTTTGGATTTGGTTGTTGGCTGGCCAGAAAAACCAGCCTCCAATATCCAAGTCGTGAGAGCCAGTGGTGCCGCTTTCCTTGGCATTGGCGAGATGTTCACCTGGAGGACTGTGTCCAGTTTGGGGCACCACACTTCAAGAAGGATGTAGACAAATTGAAGGAGATTCAGAGGAGAGCAACTAAGATGATCAAGGGGCTGGAGGACAAGTCATATGGGAAAGGCTGAAAGAATTTGGTATCTTCGGCCTAGAGAAAAAACGACTTAAGGGGGGGAACATGAGAGAACAAAGGACACCACAAAAATGATCTGTCACTGAAAACAGAATGAGAAGAAATGGGCTTATTTATTTAGTTAGTTAGTTACATTTATTGGCTGCCCCGTCATGCCTACGGCATCTTGGCTTAAATTGCAGCAATGTACACGTTGGTTAAATATTAGGAAAAACAAACTGTGAGGGCTGTTGGGCAATGAAATAAGCTGCCCAGGGAGGTGGTGGACTCCCCTTCCTTGGGGGTTTTCAAAACTCATCTGGACAAGCATCTGTCTGCACCGCAGTAGACAGAGATAGATCCTGCCATGGAGGCAGGGGGTTGGACTAGATGAGGTCCCCCGAAGTTCTATGATTTGAAGGACGTTCTTCTAAAGCAAGGTTGGGTTTAGCATGAACTAACCCGTAAACGGCAACCAAGAAGTTCAGTTGGACCAACTTTTATTGGACCAACTTCCGCAGGGGAGAGTATGCAAGCTTTTGTCAGGAGTGGCCAAGATGTTGACTGTGGTTGACAGGTCAACGGCAAGCTAATTTGTAGTAGGCGATGGAAAGTCTGGCTTCTCAGAGATCGCCTTTGAGGAGCAGAGTGGAAACGGAGCTACGGGGAGTGTCTTTGGGAGGAGAAGGGGGGCCTCCAGCATGGCAGGAAAGGCTTTCGTTTTTAGGGAAGCATCCTCGGGAGGAGCCAAAAGGGGAGCAGGCTTGAGAGTTGGAGCTGGCCCCTGACCAGGAGGGCACACTCTACACCTTAACAGGAAAAGTCCCATATGGGAGCTGGCAGGGGCAGAGCCCCTGTAGACTGATGACTGGAAAAGTAGATCATTTGCACCTTTGGTCTAGCCTGCTCTGCATAGTCTGTTTGACTTGAAATATCATAAGTAGTGCCATGCTGGGTCAGACCAATGGTCCATCCAGGCCAGCATCCTGTCTCGGACAGTGGCCAATCTCTGTCTCTTGGGAGAAGTACCCAACAGGTCACAGTGGGCGACCCATTCCCTGTTGTTCCAGCCCCCAACAGAAAGAGTTTACGTTCTCAAAACCTACGTGGCTAATAGTCATTAATGGACCTATCCTCCAAGAACTTCTGTTTGGGTTATCCTAATGCCACTATCTAAATACATCTATGGTGTTCCCTCACCTTGAATAACGGGTACTGTTCTGGTCGCCACATCTCCAAAAGGACTGGGTAGAACTGGAAAAGTTTCAGAGAAGAGTAACAAGGGTGAGCAAAGGTGGGTAACGGCTTCCGTATGCGGAGACCCTCAAAAGATTAGGGCTCTTCCATTTGGAGAAGAGATGATTGAGGGAAGATAAGAGAGTTATAAAATTGTAAGTGATATTGGAGTGTGTGTGTGAATAAAAGGTGTTATTTGCTATCTCTGTGAATGAAATAATCAAGCAGTAGGTTTTAAAACAAACCAAAGTTAGCTTTTCCAACCAAGGCATAATTGATCTGTGGAACTCATTGCAAGAGGATGTTGTGAGGCCATGTCTGTCCATATACGAATGCGTGCAGACCATACCTACTCCATACTGTACAGTCAGTCCATAGGAGTGTTGCAAGCTCAACATTTTAAATATGAAGGAACTGTTGTGTCTATTCTATGGGGTACTAGGGAGTTGAGGGCCTGTTCTGGGTAAAAGATTTGGCTACCCTCGCACACCTCCCAGTCTGTGCACATCTGGATCTAGGCTGCAGCATCTGGATGGGAATCCACTCCCTATATATGTGGGATTCATCAAAGGTAGGTGCCCCTGTCCAGGGCACAGAACTGCCCGGTCCATAGCGGCATCAGGAGCCCCGTAGCCTAGAATATGGGCAGCCCCACAGGCCTGGCCCAGGCAAAGCCTGTGCATGGCCTGCAGGCTCAAGCCATGCACAGGCCCCGAGGCTGCAGGGGATGCTATAGGGGCACCCATGCAGGAGACTGACTATTCTATAGGATTCATAGGCCCAGCATAGACAGCCAGCAACAGCACATGGACTGCCTAGTTTACTCATTTCCCTTCCCATGCGCATGCGCGGCCCACTGCCCTCATTCTCCCCCCCCCCCCATGTAGAGAATGCGCAGCGAGCGAACCCTTGGAATGAGTCATTCCCTCCGCCCCGCGCCCGCCCTGAGAATTCTGCGCATGCGTAAGGAGATGGCCCGTCGCCAGGCTCCGCGCTAGTTTACCAGAGGCGTTGCGCACGCGCATTGGCGACTCCTCAGAGCAGCGGTTAGGCACGCGCCTGGGTGGGGCGGGAAAGACGCCAAAGCTGCAGTCGCCTCCTGCTGGCCCCTCCCTCACCCGCTTGCTCCCGCTGAGGTGACTAGGGAGCGCGCCAACGGGTCAGATCGTCAAACCAGCGCTCTTTTACCTCATAAAGGGCTTTGAGGCACACACACCCTTGCTATGGGGTTTTACCAGGCTAGAAAGGCGCCAACTTGATGCCAAGGTGGCCAGTAGGTGCCAAGGTGGCAAACAACCCCCGCAGTAGCACCATCATTTTACCTCAGAAAGAGCGCTGCGGGTTGCCAGCGCCGCCTCATTGCCCCGTGTGCACCGAAACAGGCATAAGGCGTCCGCACAGGCCGGTGCACCAAGATGCCAACTAGGCCCTAGAGTCATGCCTCTTTTTAGTCCTAAACGGCACCGCCGTGTCTCCTTAGATGCCACCGTGCCGACAACGGGCAACAGAACGACTGCCAAAAAGCGTCACGGTGGCAGTGCCAAGGGGACAAAGATGGCATGGAATTAGCTCTCTTCATAAACGGCATCGTGGTAGCTCCTAGATGCCCTGTGCCAAAAGGGGCAACAAAATGGTTGCCAAAGGGGGCAAGAAGAGGCATGTTGCCTCAGGACAAGCACTGCAAGAGAGCCTGGGGCCTTCCTATTGGTAACAAAAAATAAATGCCTTCAAGTCGTTGCCAAGAAGGTGCCGGCCAACATGACACCCATATGTCCAAGAGGCACCAAAATGCCTTCATAGAATATACAAAATCACATCCATTTTACCTCATCAAAGGCAACACAATACTGCCTAGGCTCTTCCTCTCTGCCACAAAAGACACCCACGTGGTTGTCAAAAAGTCACTAACAGGGTGTCTGGATGCCCGAAAAGATGCCAACGTGGCAGTGGTCACAGGCCAAAATAGATGCATAATCAGGGTGGGGTTTTTACCTCACAAAATGTGCTCGTGTCTCCTGAATGTGCTCGCTGGGCACCAAAAAAGGCACTCCAATGGTTGCCTAAAAGATGCCAACACGGGTTTTTTTACCTCACCAACAGTCATGGCGGTTTCTTTGGCCCTCACGATTATGATTGTTTTATTTATTCATTTGTATCCCGCCCCCTCCTGCCTCAGGCAACTCGGGGCGGCTCATCTGTGAAGTATCTGTGTTATGTGTAGGGTATCGATGCTTGTTCTATGGGACTTTATGGAGCTAGGGGGCCGCAGCAGAAATGTTGGGGAGTCTTCTGTGGGGCTGTGGAAATATGGGGTTCCATGGAGCTATGGGGATAAGCAGAAGAAAGGCTTTTTTAAAATCGGGAAATCCTAGCTAGACCAGTCCCAAAGAAGTGCCCACTTGGCTTGTGAAATCTCCCCTTCTGCTGGGAGTCTCTTCCCAAGGCTCCCAACCAGGAACGTTCATTGATCCTAGAGAGGGAGTCAATTCCCTGTCCTCCAGGTGGTCCCAACACTATGGCTCCGGAGGGCCCCCAATGGAGTGGCACGTTTGGGTCACAATCTTGACGGAGGCTTGCTTTGCTTTGCTTGACGTTGCTATCTGGGGGGGCCGACAGGGTTCGAGTAAAGTCTCAAAGCGGGTTTCGCAGAACACGCCCGGGAATGGCTGCTCTTAGCCGTACCGCTGTGGAGGCTTCGGGGATCTTGTTTCGCGCGGTAGAAAATTGGCCTAGCAATTCTCTCCATTCTCTTTGTTCCAAGCGGAAGATGAGGTGACGGCAGCTTGCCTTCCGTTTCCCCTTCACAGCTGCTTTGGGAGGGCTGGAGGCGTCTGGGCCGTTTCACATGCGTTTGGCTGCGTAGAGATGGGTGGAGGTGCGGGGAGGCATGGGGGGAAACGGAGGTGCCTCCGAGTATGGAGATAGGGGTGCGCCCGTGGGAACGCGCCCGCCATCTCCACCCACCCACGCCATACCCGCGGGGGGGGGGGCGCCCGGTCCGTTCGAAAAGGCCCTGTGTGAGGAGAGGCCGCCCTTACTTAGACAGAATTCCAGCTCGCCCTTATGGGGCTTTGTCCAGAGCCACAGAGAGGAAAATCACAGCTATACAATCGCATTTCTCTTTGCAGAGGGCAGGGTTTCAATTATAAATAGTCCTCATTCAAAAACAACCACCCCCCCACCTTCCGTTTAAGGCTCAAGGTGATAATTTATTAGTGACAATCATTGGAAGTGGGTAAAAACTCGCTGCAACTTGGTTATACAAATTGTCAGCTACTATTAACCCTTTTGTGGAGCTGGTTTCAAGGCTGTCTCGGAGAGCATGAACTCTGCCCAGTAGAAGCTGAGCAGCAGTCTCTGAGCCCTGGGCTGTGAGGATGCCTGCCCCTGGGAAGCTGGCTTCAGGCAAGGGGGTCTGGGCTAGGGTACAGGCCAGGGAGAGGGGAAGGGGCCTGGCTGTCTGGATTATATTTGTGGAACTGGGTGAATACAGAACTTTGATAGGATCCTGCATGGACTGACTGGCCACAGGGGTGGGGGTGGATCCTGAGAAGACTTACCCCACTACACAGTGTTTGGGGGTAGGGACTGGATTCAGAGCTCAAAGGGGCATGATTTGACCTCTGGGGCTGAGGTTGCCTGCCCCTGCTATAAGTTTTAAGAGAGGAAAACATCATCACAGACTGGCCCTGGGCTGTGGGCTAACTGGGAGCGCACGGTTCGGGTGCCTTATTCCAGAATGTAAACTATCAATAAATCACGAGGGTGATTCCTGTGTTGCAATTTCCTCCTTCCGATTCCAGTAGCACTTTGCAGCCAGCTCTGTGACACGGACATTGCTAGCTGCGGAACGACACCGGAGTTAGCTACAAAGTGGGCAAACTTCCATTCTGCTCAGCCAGGATTATCGCCGCTACGCTACGGTTTTGTCACAGTCATGGTTAGCAAATTTCATGGCAGACATGAGGAAAAATATACGGTCGTTTTCCCTCTATCAATGGGATGCAGCAGCTGAAAAGGCAAATGCAATTTTGGGTTGCATTCTCTGCCAGGCAAAGGAAGTGATTGCTCCTCTCTACCCAACTCTGGTCAGGCCTCAGCTAGAGTAGCATGTCCGCTTTCGGGCAGCCTGCTTTAGTGACAAACTAGCGCGAGTTCAGAGGAGAGCAACGGAGATGATTCCGGGGTTCGACCTATGGGGAGAGGTTGAAGGGACGGGGAATGTTTAGCCTCAGAAATGGCGAGGGGGGCATGATGACAGGTTTCAGATCTGTAAAAGGCTGCAGTTACACAGGCCAGAACCAGGCAGAATGGGTTTCAATGAAAGGAAGAAAACATCAGGCTTTGACATTAGGAAGAATTTTCAAACGACTAGAACTGTTTGGCCATGGATTCATTTGCCAAGGGAGGCTGCAGAGGCCCCATCTCTGGAGCCCTTTACAAGTAGGTTAGACAGACATGTCTCAGTGATGGGGATCCTGTCCTTGCGCTACTCCCCTTCCGGCTGTAGGAGCTTTGACCTAGTAAGAGTGTCTGGTTTTTAACACAATCACTGCTTCACCTATTTACATTTAAAATCAAATCACATTCAAAATCAGTTTCATCATACACGAAAATCCAGCTGACTTGAGAGGAATACATGATTTTTGTGATGGCCATGAGCTCAGTGAGCCCCAGCCCCAGGATGTATAGACCTTTTCTCTCCTGGGGGCTACCTTGAATAGGAGTACGAGCTCCAAGGGCCGCATGGAGGTTGGGGGCGGCGGTGCTCGATGGGCTGATTCAAGAACAGGAGGGGCCAGATCATGGATCCGTGGTGTGGCTCTGTCCCCAACCCTTCTGTGCGGGCCCTCCTCTCTGAGCCATTCGCCGGAGCTCAGCTTCTCAGTGCTTGGGGGGAGAGACTGGATCCAGGGGTCAGATCCAGGCACTGCAAAGGGGACAGATCGGGCCGCATTTGGCCCCTGGGCAGGCCCGAGGTTCCCCAGCCCTGATCTAAGTTATTACCATGATTGATTATTCCTGTCGAATTAGCCATGTTTCTGGGGCTGAAGAGTCAGGATTAGAAAGAAGTCCCTGCCTCCTACAGTCTAGGATGGACGAGAGATGGGGGGCAAGGGGGAAAGGAACAGGGAGATGCTCTCTTGGTTCTTGGAGCCAAGGAGTTGTACTTGTGCGGGCTTAAAGTGATTAGTGACAATGAGGCAAAGCCTGAAGGAGAAGACAATTTACTTGTGGGCTTTGTTGGCAGAGGCTGGGGACGAGGCCAGGAGTACAGCTGGGTTTGAAAAAGGACTGGATAGGTTCTTGGAGGGTAGGTCCATTAACGGCCATTAGCCAAGTAGGTCGGGGGACCGAGCGAACAGCAGGGATGAATCACTCCTTGGGTTCTTCTCCCGTCCCAAGCGACCGGGCTTGGTCGCTGGTGGGCTTTGTTGGCAGAGGATGGGGACGAGGCCAGGAGTAGAGCTGGGTTTGAAAAAGCCTTGGCGGATAGGCCCGTTAATGGCCATTAGCCAAGTAGCTTGGAAGATGTCACTTCTGAGTGAAGAATAGCAACGGATTGTTTCCTTGCGAGCTGTTGGGGGCCTCTCCCAAGCCACCGAGATCGGCCGCTGTCGGAGACAGGATGCTGGGCTGGATGGACCCTTGCTCTCAGCCCGTCCGGCACTGCTGGAAGCCTCCATTCCCAAACTCTGGCGCTGAGGAGCTAATCCCTCCAGCCAGCCGTGCAGCTGCCCTTCATCATGCGGGATATTAAACACAGCCGGGCTCATCAGCAGGGCTCCTCGTTTCTGCCACAAAAACATTGGAAATGATCGGATTTTAAAACCCCCCCAATCTCTGTTTTTCTGTCATGCAATGTCGCTGCGAGTTGCGTTTCCCTTCGCACAGTATGGCTCGGTAGGAGTTAGAACAGCACCGCTTCTT
>QEPC01012096.1:49486-74306 GCA_003113815.1 Sphenodon punctatus | reverse complement strand
GGGGGCAGGTGGAGTGTCTGTTCTGTGGGGCTCTGTGGGGGGCAGGTGGAGTGTCTGTTCTGTGGGGCTGTGTGGTGTTGTCCGTTCTGTGGGGCTCTGTGGAGCTGTAGGGGGCAGGTGGAGTGTCTGTTCTGTGGGGCTGTGTGGTGTTATCCGTTCTGTGGGGCTGTGTGGAGCTGTGGGGGGCAGGTGGAATGTCTGTTCTGTGGGGCTGTGAGGTGTTGTCTGTTCTGTGGGGCTGTGTGGAGCTGTGGGGGGCAGGTGGAGTGTCCGTTCTGTGGGGCTCTGTGGGGCTGTAGGGGGCAGAGCGAGTGTCTGTTCTATGGGGCTCGGTGGGGGGCAGAGCGAGTGTCTGTTCTGTGGGGCTCTACAGAGCGGTGGCGGGTGACTGTTCTGTGGAGCTGTGGGGTGTGTGTGTTTTATAGGTCTCTGTGGAGCCATGGGGTGTCTGCTGCATGTGACCCTATAAAACTGTGTGAGGCATCTGTTCTGTGGGGCTCTGTGGAGCTGTGGGGGGCCTAGCGAGTATCTGTTCTGTGGGGCTGTGTGGAGCTGTGGTGGTCTCTGTTCTGTGGGGTGCTATGGAGCTGTCTGTTCTGTAGCTCTTTTGGGAGATGGGAAGGTGTCTGCTGTGTGTGTCTCTGAGAAGCTATGGGGGTTCTGTGGGGATGCCTGTTCTATGAGGCTGTATAGGATTAGGGGTGTCTGTTCTGGAGGAATTTGTGGATCTGTGTGTGGTCTATTCTATGGGGCTCTGTGGAGCTATGGGTGTGTGTGTTCTGTAGGACCCTGCCTGTTCTCTGGGCTGAAGGTTGCATTAACCAGCTCTTCTTAATCAGACTTGATTCATCTCCCCGTTTCAGCAGCCAGGACTTTGAGCAAAACCCCCCAAAATGGTTGGACTTCAGTTGCAATCCCCCTTGTACCGTGTTTCTCCTTTCTGTTTCAGGCCTGGGGGTGAGAGGATGAAGAAAGCCTTTGCCCCGCCCTTAGCTAAACCCCTTCCTCAGAGCAGCAAGGAAGGGAGCCCATCTCCTCTCAGACACGTGCCAAGCGACCCACGCAAAGCCCGAGCCAGACCAGGCCCCGGCAGCGACGCAAAGACACGAGAGAGGGGGCGAGGGAGCGCCGGCGCGGGAGATGCCAAGGGTGCCTGCGAGGACATGGCGGAATCCAGAACAGGCCACAGGCTGCAGAAAACACCCCCAAGGAAAATCCCCCCAGGAGCCAAGGTGATTGACACAGCTCTCCCCGGCCCGGCCCAGCCCCAACCCAAACATGGGGCTTTGGCTAGAGCTGGGCACAGGGGCACCACGCTGCCTTTCCTGCAGAACTAGGGGGGCCACATTCCTAAACGCCAGCCCTTCTGCACGGCTCCTGCCGCCAGAACCCTAGTCCCCACTGCTCTGCCCTCTCCCTGCCGCCAGAACCCTAGTCCCCGCTGCTCTGCGCTCTCCCTGCCGCCAGAACCCTAGTCCCCGCTGCTCTGCCCTCTCCCTGCCGCCAGAACCCTAGTCCCCGCTGCTCTGCCCTCTCCCTGCCGCCAGAACCCTAGTCCCCGCTGCTCTGCCCTCTCCCTGCCGCCAGAACCCTAGTCCCCGCTGCTCTGCCCTCTCCCTGCCGCCAGAACCCTAGTCCCCGCTGCTCTGCCCTCTCCCTGCCGCCAGAACCCTAGTCCCCGCTGCTCTGCCCTCTCCCTGCCGCCAGAACCCTAGTCCCCGCTGCTCTGCCCTCTCCCTGCCGCCAGAACCCTAGTCCCCGCTGCTCTGCCCTCTCCCTGCCGCCAGAACCCTAGTCCCCGCTGCTCTGCCCTCTCCCTGCCGCCAGAACCCTAGTCCCCGCTGCTCTGCCCTCTCCCTGCCGCCAGAACCCTAGTCCCCGCTGCTCTGCCCTCTCCCTGCCGCCAGAACCCTAGTCCCCGCTGCTCTGCCCTCTCCCTGCCGCCAGAACCCTAGTCCCCGCTGCTCTGCCCTCTCCCTGCCGCCAGAACCCTAGTCCCCGCTGCTCTGCCCTCTCCCTGCCGCCAGAACCCTAGTCCCCGCTGCTCTGCCCTCTCCCTGCCGCCAGAACCCTAGTCCCCGCTGCTCTGCCCTCTCCCTGCCGCCAGAACCCTAGTCCCCGCTGCTCTGCCCTCTCCCTGCCGCCAGAACCCTAGTCCCCGCTGCTCTGCCCTCTCCCTGCCGCCAGAACCCTAGTCCCCGCTGCTCTGCCCTCTCCCTGCCGCCAGAACCCTAGTCCCCGCTGCTCTGCCCTCTCCCTGCCGCCAGAACCCTAGTCCCCGCTGCTCTGCCCTCTCCCTGCCGCCAGAACCCTAGTCCCCGCTGCTCTGCCCTCTCCCTGCCGCCAGAACCCTAGTCCCCGCTGCTCTGCCCTCTCCCTGCCGCCAGAACCCTAGTCCCCGCTGCTCTGCCCTCTCCCTGCCGCCAGAACCCTAGTCCCCGCTGCTCTGCCCTCTCCCTGCCGCCAGAACCCTAGTCCCCGCTGCTCTGCCCTCTCCCTGCCGCCAGAACCCTAGTCCCCGCTGCTCTGCCCTCTCCCTGCCGCCAGAACCCTAGTCCCCGCTGCTCTGCCCTCTCCCTGCCGCCAGAACCCTAGTCCCCGCTGCTCTGCCCTCTCCCTGCCGCCAGAACCCTAGTCCCCGCTGCTCTGCCCTCTCCCTGCCGCCAGAACCCTAGTCCCCGCTGCTCTGCCCTCTCCCTGCCGCCAGAACCCTAGTCCCCGCTGCTCTGCGCTCTCCCTGCCGCCAGAACCCGTCCCCGCTGCTCTGCCCTCTCCCTGCCTCCAGAACCCGTCCACGCTGCTCTGCCCTCTCCCTGCCGCCAGAACCCTAGTCCCCGCTGCTCTGCGCTCTCCCTGCTGCCAGGCAGGGTCAGTGGCCCTTTGGACTGCGTTCAGCCCCTCCACTGCCTCCCTCGCCCCCTTAGCATCCAGCACCGACCCTTCCCTTCCCTTCGCCTTAAAGGCTCTTCGTGGCCTTGCTCCCCCTATCTTTCTGCCCTCGTTTCCCCACGCCGTTCCCACCTGGGAAGCTGGCTCCTGTTTTCCCACTTGTCTATCGAGAGGGTGAGTGTCCGAATCCGGCACAGACTGCTCTCTGACGCTCCACCTCCTGTCCTCTCCTTCTGCCCCTTCCCTTCTTTCTCCTGCCCCTCTCCTCTCTCCCTAGATTGTAAGCTCGATCCACGATTGGGCAGTGCCCGGCACATTACAGGGGTGAGAGCCTCCTACCCATCTGGTTTCAGTTTCCCAGAGGAAGGCCGCTTGCCCTAAACCCGGGGCGAGATTCAGGGAGCTGCAGACCGGTTGCTAAGCCTAGCACGGCACAGCACGGGGGTGAGACAGACGCCCCAGTGTAAATACAAGCCCATGGCTAGCCTTGCCAGGGAGGCACGTTTCCCCACCACAGCTATGAAAAATACATATTGCAGGGCGTCGACCCAGACCCTGCAACATGTATTTTTTGTAAGTGTCCTGGAAAAAATGTCTCTTTCTGGCAACCCTCCCTGTGTTCCCTAGTGGGTCCAAGGAATCCTGGGGGCTTTTTCTTACCCCGCAGCCCAGCTGCTCTGGGCAGTGGAGTTTGCTGCTGACTGTCCTGCTTGTTCGTCTCTTGCAGGAGAAGCCGTGCCTCACCGCTGTGCAGTTTGAGGCAATTGTCCAGAGCGCGCTGCAGAAGCCTTGGCAAGAGTGCGTGGGTATGTCTCCTGGGGGTGGGGGCTAAGGAGATGAAAGGGTCTCAGTTTACAGAGGAGCTGGCTGGTGTGTGTGTGCGTGTGTGCCGGGGAAGGGATCCCCATCAGCCACAGGGAACGGAGCTGCGTGAGGCAGCCGCGTGTGCTCTCCGCTCTCCTCTCCTCTCGGCTCCTGGGCACTGGTACGCCTGACACCCCCACCCCCCCATTATTGCTACACCCTGGCGTGCACGCGTTCGGGGTCTACGGGATCGGGATTGCTGCAGAGGAAGCCAAAGGGGAGCTTTTATCGTTCTACAACTAAGGAATGATGAAATCTAAAACAAGCCACACCGCGGACAATTAACCTGCGGAACTCACTGCCATGGGATGTGCTGAAGCAGGCCCGTTTCTGGGTTCCAAAAGGCTTTGACATACCCAGGGAGGAAAGCTCCATCAATGGCTACTTGCCAAGATGCAGCCTTCCAGCTTCAAAGGCGACAGATTTCGTTTATCGTCTGTGGGGCTATTGGCATGCACAAAATTAAGCGCGTCTTTAAGGATTGGGATCTCTTGGATGTAAATGACAGAAGAAGCCCTATCCGTATCCAAGGTCTGTCAGCGTCTGGGGGAAAGACCTGCATTTGGTTGAGCTGTTCCACAAGAGAACGTGGCAGCGTGGCCACTTTTCCTGCTGTATGAAATTCTAGCTGCCCGGGAGCCTTGCAAACAAGCTGACCGGCCTCTGCTTTCATTTCCAGAGGAGACCCAGCCCGCAGAATTTCCCAAGGCTCCGGAGGGACACAGGGCCGGCAGGTGAGCTTGCCAACGTTTGGCTTGTTGTTGCGCAGCTTGCAGTCAGCTTTCCGGAGCAATTGCCTCTTTTGAGCGCGCTTCAGCCAAAGGGCCGGGCCCTAGCTGGGTGTAAAGCAGCTTCTCACTGGGGTGGGGGCCGAGGGGTTTCGCTGCTCACTTGTAGAATCGTGAGGGGTGAAAAGCAAGGACCGTTTCCCGCGTGTGTGTATGGGGGGGGGGGGGGCAACCCATCCGGACGCCCACGCATGGACCATTCACCATCGGCGCCTGTCGCTCCGTGCGTGGGCAATGGGTGGCGCGTGGCAGTGCCCACGCACCCCCACTCGCCCACCACGGCGATTGCACGGATGCACACGCGTGGGTAAGGGCTTATGTGTGCCAGTGTTCGGGCTGCACAGAGACCCGGCAGGCGGCACGGAACACGCTAGGTCGCTGCAGACTCTTTGGGCAGGGTCTGTAGGGACCCGGTGTGTCCTCTAGGTGGTGCCCGCGTATGGGCAATGTCTCTGGAAGGCTGCGAACCGCTCCGGGTCAAATGCTGCTAAATGGAAATTGGCTGTTTCCTAAAAGCAGGGGCCTGCCGTGCACCAGTGCAAACCTGGCTGAGAAATGCTATCCAGACTAGGGGGGGGTGTGCCTGCTTCAAGCGTCATCACACAACGCACGTCTCCCTTGCTACTTGTTCCTTCATCTAAGTTTCCCTGGGCCTGTGGCAGTACATTCACACAGCTGCTGATTTAAACACATCAGGGAACAGAGAACAAGGAGGGCAAGAAGGGGGAAAGATTGAACACCCCTCTTAGAATGTGGGTTTGGGCCATTGCTGCCCACTTGCAAAGACGGTTGTGTGAATGAGCCCTCCTAGTTACCCCAGCGTAACTAACACTGCTTGAGGATGTTCATGAGAACGCACCATGAGATAAGGAAATATTACAAAATGATGTCATCCATGCACCCTTCCCCAGACTCACTTATCTTTCTCTCTATGTTCCCTATTTCTCCCTTGGCTCGCCTAGATTGTAAGCCCTTTGGGATTGTAAATCCTCTAATTCAGGATTGCTCAGCACCAGGCATATTCTGGTGCTATATAATGATTTGTTATATTAACAACAACAAGGTACCTTCAAATCCTAAAGCGGATTCTCCGGTATCAGCTTCCTTAGTATCTGGTATCTCCTGTTAACACGAGGGCAGAAGTGATGAACTGATCCTCTTGGATGTTTGCTTTAGAGAGGCATTGGGCACGTCCCCAGCTGTAGGGGACGCTGCTCCTAAGGAGGAACGCAGAGAGGAGGCTGAGCTAACCAGCTCTGAAGGGAAACAGGAGGCACCTGTGTCCAAAGAAACACAACTCAGCAAACTCTCCTTGAGCAGGAAGAGAAAGGAGAGCGGTAAGCCTGCAGAGTCGGCAAAGTTGGTTAGAGTGGCTAGGGAAACCTGCACATTCCCACAGGCTTTTCCCATCACCAATCAGGGGGTAGCTTTCACATTTTTCATCAGATGAAAAACTGTTGGTTTTTGTTATTATTGATCATTTCTGTAGCACTTTCGGTGTTCAGAGTGCTTTACAATCCTACCTGCAAGGCCGCCTCACCCTCCAGGTCCTGGATTGGCCCCTGCGGTCGGCCGGCCGGCTGGCTGGGGGCGCCCTCCTCAGGGTCCCCCGGGTTTCTACCATGAGGAGGGCGTTCTCTGTGACTGCGCCGCAGCTGTGGAACTGCCTCCTGTCGGAGATCCGCTTGATTACTGACCTCCCCTCTTTCCGTAGAAAGTGTAAGACCTGGCTGTTCCGCCGGGCCTTTCCCGAGGGAGATGGGGCGGGTGTTATACTGTGTTTAATTGTAGTTATTACTGCTGTTTTAATATGTTTTTAAATGTTTTTAATATGTTGTGAGCCGCCCCGAGATGCCTGAGGCAGGAGGGGGCGGCATATACATTTTAGTATAAATAAATATAATTCACCTCCACAACAATCCTGGGAAACAGGCCGTTATTATCCCCATTTGACAGATGGGGAAGTGAGGCTGAGAGAGACCCACGTCCAGCCCCTTCAGCATTAGGCTACAGCGGCTCTGGCAGTGAGCTTTGGCAGCACATGTTCTTAGTGTGCTGCCTGGGCTGGAGGGTGGGGTTAGCGATACCCGTTCCCTCTGGGCTGTCACCCGTGGGGCTAAGGGGCTACCAGACTCACCCATCTCCGCCCCTTATGGATCATTACGCCGCCACAGTGCTCTGGGGTGCGGGAGGAGACGGCGGGAGTCATGGGGGGAAAGGAGGTGGGGCAGTGGAGCCATCGTGCATGTTGGGAGCCCTATCTCAAACAAGCTCTAGTAGAACTGGAGACGGTGCAGAGAAGGGTCTGGAACGGCTTCCCCTATGAAGAGAGGCTGGGTGGGTCGGGGCTCTTCAGCTCGGAGAAGAGACGGCGGAGAGGGGACAGGAGAGAAGTTTGTAAAATCATGAGTGGTGCGGAACGAGTTAATGGGGGAGCGGTTATTTACCCTCTCAAACAGCACCAGAACTAGGGGACACGCGCGCCATGAAACTCACGGGCAGCAGATTTAAAACCAAGTATTTTTGTTCAGTCAAGACACCATTCACTTGTGGGATTTGTTGGCAGAGGGTGTGGTCGAGGCCAGTAGCCTAGCTGGGCTAAGTGCTTGGAGGGTAGGTCTATTAATGGCCATTAGCCAGAATGTAACCTCTGACTGTCGGGAGCTGGGAGTGAACAACAGGAATGAATCGCCCTGTTGTGACCTGGGCGTCTCGTCTTCCAAGAGACTGAGATTGGCCCTTGTCAGAGACAGGATGCTGGGCTCAGTGGACCATGGGTCTGACCCGGTCTGGCACGGACTGTGTTCTTAGCGATAACACACTGCACAGAAAATGACTGAAACAACATTTTTGGATTTAGAATTTAGATTTCTTTCTATTAAAATCAAATCAAAATGTTCTCATGAAAACTTTTGTGACAGCAGTGATGGTTTGGTCAAAAATCTTCCACCCAGATCAGTTAAATATTTATTGTTCTCCTAGGAAGAGAGAGATTGAAAAGGCTGAGTAGTCTTATGTGAAGAAGAGACTTTTATGAGAGAAATATATTAAGTGATACATGCAATGAAAATGCAGGAGAGAAAATGATGTAGAGAATGCAAATTGCAAAACTAGAGTTAAGATGACCCCAGGACTGGGAGAGCAGGGACTGTGGGATGGGACTGAAAGGCAGCAGCAGAGCTGGGGGGAGCCCAGGGCTGGGGGAGCAGGGGCTGCAGGTGGGGATTGAGGGGCAGCGGCAGAGCTGGGGGGAGCCCAGGGCTGGGGGAGCAGGGGCTGCGGGTGGGGATTGAGGGGCAGCGGCAGAGCTGGGGGGAGCCCAGGGCTGGGGGAGCAGGGGCTGCGGGTGGGGATTGAGGGGCAGCGGCAGAGCTGGGGGGAGCCCAGGGCTGGGGGAGCAGGGGCTGCGGGTGGGGATTGAGGGGCAGCGGCAGAGCTGGGGGGAGCCCAGGGCTGGGGGAGCAGGGGCTGCGGGTGGGGATTGAGGGGCAGCGGCAGAGCTGGGGGGAGCCCAGGGCTGGGGGAGCAGGGGCTGCGGGTGGGGATTGAGGGGCAGCGGCAGAGCTGGGGGGAGCCCAGGGCTGGGGGAGCAGGGGCTGCGGGTGGGGATTGAGGGGCAGCGGCAGAGCTGGGGGGAGCCCAGGGCTGGGGGAGCAGGGGCTGCGGGTGGGGATTGAGGGGCAGCGGCAGAGCTGGGGGGAGCCCAGGGCTGGGGGAGCAGGGGCTGCGGGTGGGGATTGAGGGGCAGCGGCAGAGCTGGGGGGAGCCCAGGGCTGGGGGAGCAGGGGCTGCGGGTGGGGATTGAGGGGCAGCGGCAGAGCTGGGGGGAGCCCAGGGCTGGGGGAGCAGGGGCTGCGGGTGGGGATTGAGGGGCAGCGGCAGAGCTGGGGGGAGCCCAGGGCTGGGGGAGCAGGGGCTGCGGGTGGGGATTGAGGGGCAGCGGCAGAGCTGGGGGGAGCCCAGGGCTGGGGGAGCAGGGGCTGCGGGTGGGGATTGAGGGGCAGCGGCAGAGCTGGGGGGAGCCCAGGGCTGGGGGAGCAGGGGCTGCGGGTGGGGATTGAGGGGCAGCGGCAGAGCTGGGGGGAGCCCAGGGCTGGGGGAGCAGGGGCTGCGGGTGGGGATTGAGGGGCAGCGGCAGAGCTGGGGGGAGCCCAGGGCTGGGGGAGCAGGGGCTGCGGGTGGGGATTGAGGGGCAGCGGCAGAGCTGGGGGGAGCCCAGGGCTGGGGGAGCAGGGGCTGCGGGTGGGGATTGAGGGGCAGCGGCAGAGCTGGGGGGAGCCCAGGGCTGGGGGAGCAGGGGCTGCGGGTGGGGATTGAGGGGCAGCGGCAGAGCTGGGGGGAGCCCAGGGCTGGGGGAGCAGGGGCTGCGGGTGGGGATTGAGGGGCAGCGGCAGAGCTGGGGGGAGCCCAGGGCTGGGGGAGCAGGGGCTGCGGGTGGGGATTGAGGGGCAGCGGCAGAGCTGGGGGGAGCCCAGGGCTGGGGGAGCAGGGGCTGCGGGTGGGGATTGAGGGGCAGCGGCAGAGCTGGGGGGAGCCCAGGGCTGGGGGAGCAGGGGCTGCGGGTGGGGATTGAGGGGCAGCGGCAGAGCTGGGGGGAGCCCAGGGCTGGGGGAGCAGGGGCTGCGGGTGGGGATTGAGGGGCAGCGGCAGAGCTGGGGGGAGCCCAGGGCTGGGGGAGCAGGGGCTGCGGGTGGGGGATTGAGGGGCAGCGGCAAAGCTGCGGGAGCCCAGGGCTGGGGGAGCAGGGGCTGCGGGATTGAGGGGCAGCGGCAGAGCTGCGGGAGCCCAGGGCTGGGGGAGCAGGGGCTGCGGGGGGGGATTGAGGGGCAGCAGCAGGGCAGGGGGGAGCCCAGGGCTGGGGGAGCAGGGGCTGGGGGGGGGGGTTGAGGGGCAGCGGCAGAGCTCTGATAACCACATGCATTTTATGCATCTGAGGCTACTTTCCCTTGACCGCTTTCACTCACATGGAACAAGCACAGTCCTGGCTTTAGAGCAGCAGGCCCGTCTGCTCCCCCTGCCAAGGGAAGAGGAGTCTGGGCCCTTGCTGAGCTGGCAGCCAGGAGGCTGGGGGCGGGGGGACTAGGGCGTGGGTGGGAATGACAACAGCTAGAAGTGGTGGTGACCGTGTCCCCCCTGGCATCCGCGCCCGCTGGGCAGCTTCCCTTGCCTGGCAGGGCAGCTAGAGCCAGGTCACGTTGTAAAGCAGCACTGCCCCCAGCCCGCCCCACCCCTCCATGAGAGACCAAAACACCGGGCTTGTTTTTCTTTGTCTCTGGCAGATGAGAATCCCAGGGCGGACAATGCAGGGCGTAAGGAAAGCCGGAAGGGAGCGCCAAAGAAAACAGCTCTGGGCTACACCCAGATCACTGACCAGGAGGAAACCCAGGAGGCGGGAGGAAGCGCCTTCAGTGAGCTCACCCAGAGTTTATGGCTGGGCCGGGGCTGGGCTGGCAGCCACTGGCCTTGGGAATCAGCCAGACTGGAGGGAGGCCATTACTAAAGTCGTGCAGCCAGTGCCTAAGCAGAGGGGCAGATAGGCCTGGGAGGTGCAGGTCAGGAGGAGCTGTCCCTGCTGTGTGGTTGGCAGCCCCATGCTGCGTCACCAGCCCCCCAAGGAGAGAGCAGAAGAAAGGCCCTGCTGCCCGGTTATGAAGTGTTTCCATAGTGCCGGCAATGTACAGTTACAGATTAGAAACAGGCCCCTGCCCCAAGGGGCTTACAATCTGGGAGAGACAAGGCAGGATGTGGGAACCTAGGGAGAGGCAGGGAGACATTCAGGAAGCTGGGAAGTCACTGGGACCCGTGCTTAGCTTAGTGACAGGGGAGAAGGGAGCCCTGAATGCAGGGCAGTAGTTTGGGGGTGAGCAGCTCTCTTGGTCTTTGAGCCTCAAGGGGATGTGGAGGGAGGGCCAGGGGCATAAAGATGGATGGGGGGAGGGCGGCAAGCTTGGTTTGAAGGGGCTCACAGCCCTCTGTGCTACCTCGCCGCCGCCGCAAAATGGCTGGGTTTCTGGGGGCCGAATATAAGGGGGAGGGGCCTCCCAGTGCATCAGCGTGTGAATTTCCCAGCAGCTGGAGGAATGGGCCCAGATGCTAGTCAAAATCTAGAAAAGGAGAGAGAGAGAGACGAGACCTGCTCCACCCGCAACGCCCCGTCCTGTCCTGTCCCAGGGCCAGCCTCGCGGCCCTACTCTGCCAGGCCCTGAGGTGCTGGGGACGTGAAAGGCAGCTACAGCTCTCCTGGCCTCAGTACCTCTCCCTGAGAGACGCCGCTGCTGCCGCCGCTGTAGAACTGTCTACGGGACGGGCCCTGGGCTCTGCCACCCAACTTGCCGCCGTGACATATTGTGAGTGGCCAATGAGGGGCAAGCCCATCCCCTTTGCTAACAAGCTCCGCCCCTCAACAAATAAGCCCCACCCATTTACCCACTCGCCCCGCCTCTCCCAACATTCGAACCCCAGTGCAAAAACGACATGCAGACGTTCTCTAGCTTGGCCTCTCAAGGTAGGGTTGCCAAATATGCCCTTTTTTCAGGACACTTATGGAAAATACATGTTACAGATGCCAATGCAGGGCCTGCAATGTGCATTTTTTATAAGTGTCCTGGGAAAATGTGCCTATCTCAGGGGCTTTCCCTGGGGGCAACCAGGAGTGGGGTCTGAGGCTTGGATATCAGTATTTCTCTCTCTCTCTCCTGAAAGAGGGACTTTGACTCCCTAACAGTGGATCAGTGGGGGGATTCAGCACCCAAAGTGGGTCTCTTTGATATAGGGAGCCTGGGCTGGGTACCAGCGGCTGTCTGCAGGGTGTCAGCAAAGCTCTGGCGGTGGCTCTGCCTCTGCCTGTATTTCCAGGTGTTGCTGGATTATTATTATTATTATAAACATTTATATAGCGCCAGTATTTTGACCTGGCGCTGTACAGAACATAGAGTTAGATGCGGTCCCTGCCTGTGGCTTACAATCTAAAAGACAAGGAGGGGGGGAGACAAGGAGAGGGGACGGTGGGAGAGACGGGGGAGAAGACAAACAAACATTCAGGCGGATGCGAAGTCTCAGGTGCGTGTGCTTGGCTTGGTTACAATCAGGTTGGTTGCAGCAGTCTGCAGAGGAGGGCAGACAGTAAGTATATGGGGAACGACTAGCAGGCATTGGGAAAGGCGGCGAGGAAAAAGTGGGTCTTGAGGAGGGATTTGAAGGAGCGGAGGGAGGGGGCAAGGCGGATGTGGGTAGGGAGGGAGTTCCAGGCATGGGGGGCAGCAAGGGAGAAGGGTCGAAGGCGGTTAGGTGAGCAGGAGAAACGAGGGAGAGTGAGGGAGGGGACAGAGGAAGAGCGGAGAGCGCGTGCAGGAGTGCGTAGGGAGATTAGGTCCGAGAGGTAAGGGGGAGCTTGGTTGTGGAGTGTTTTGAACGTGAATACCAGGAGTTTAAACAGGATACGTTCAGGAAGGGGGAGCCAGTGAAGAGAGAAGAGGAGAGGCTGCACATGGTCGAAGCGACGGGCAGAGTGAATGACCTTGGCAGCAGAGTTTTGGATTGCGATAAGGGGGGACAGGTGAGAGCGAGGGAGGCCAGCAAGGAGGAGGTTGCAGTAATCGAGGCGAGAGATAACCATGGCATGAACAAGGGTTTTGGCCGAGGAGGTAGAGAGAAAGGGGCGGATCCGAGCGATGTTATGGAGGGCGAATCGGCAGGATTTGGCCACAGAGTCAATGTAAGGTGAGAGGTGCGTGTCGAAGATGAAGCCCAAGCTACGGGCTTGGGGAACAGGATGGATGGTGACCCCATCGATGCAGATGGGCAGGTTAGAGGGAGAGGAAGAGGCGGGAGGAAAAATGAGGCATTAATTCCTTCTCTTGTCTCTTTAGGTGACTGTGTGGCCTGGGTCCAGTGCTCTGATCCCAGCTGTGAGAAGTGGCGGCGGCTGAGTGGCGACGTCGACCCATCCGTCCTCCCCGAGGACTGGTGCTGTCGCCAGAGCACAGGTAGCATGGACGGAGAGGGGGAAACGCCATGGCTCCGGGAGTGGCCGAGTCCTCCAGAGCCATAAGCGGGGGCTGCTTCTCTCTTGCAGATCAGGAGTATAACAGCTGTGCTGTCCCCGAGGAGACCTGGCTGGGCTCAGAAAGCGAGATTGTCTATGCCTTCTACGTGCCAGGGTCCATCGTGTGGTCCAAGCAGTATGGCTACCCCTGGTAGGAAACCAGGGGTATAACAACGGGTTGGAGACACCGCCGGCCCTTGGGCCATATCCAGCTCATGGCTGATTTTTATTCACCCGTTTCCCATTCCTCAATTTGGCCCATAGCTCTAGTTCCTCCTGCCGGGCGGGCATGGCAGACTGAGCCCAGGGGAAGGGAGCAGAGAGGAGGGGGGGATGGATTTGTGGCAGAGATTGGGACTCTCCCATGGTCAATGCAGGCAGGACCCATTTTTGTGAGAGGTTAGGAGGCAGGATTTTAGGAGAGGGGTCATTCTCATTTTAAACTTGTTACACTGTTGCTCCTAATTTGAAGCAGAAACCATACTGCTAAGCCCATTTAAAGATTAGGTCCATTTCCCTTCACCTACGAAGCTCTTCTCCTCTCTGTCTTTCTGCCCATATTCTCACTCTGTTTATTACACCCAGGAGGAACTTTGCTCCTCCTCTGCCGTTGCCAGCCTGTCCCACCCCAGAGTCTCTAGCCGTTTTCACACAGGTGCCCCACTCCTCGCACGTGTGTGTGTGTGTGTGTGTGTGTGTGGTACCTGTGTGAATACCACAGCGGGGGTGGGCAGGGCGGCCGTGGGAAAACCGTGGGTGGGGGTGCGTGCGTGCTCCACCTACCTCCACCCACGCACCGAGCAGCGGGCGCCCGCCAATGCCCGTTGCTCCGTGTAGATGGGTGGAAGTGGGTGGGTGTCCGTGTAAGGGGCCGCCCAGGGCCTCTGTCCTGCTGCTCCCTGAATGGTCCCCNTTGCTCCGTGTGGAGATAGGGGTGCAACCGTGGGAATGGCCGCGCACCCATAAAGGGCCTCTGTCCTGCTGCTCCCTGAATGGTCCCCCCCCCCCAACTGTCTCCCATTCCGCCCCCTAGGCCTGGAACTCCTTCCCTGAATGAACGCATTAACTCTGCTCCCTCCGTCTTCAAATGCCTCCTAAAAACCTGCCTCTTCCATCAGGCTTTTCCCAGCTCCTCGCCCCGCAGCCTGCTCACTGATGCTTCCTCTACTGTCCTGCCTTTTAAAGCCTTCTTTCCCCCTGTTACTAAGCCAACACTCGCACCTGCAGCTCTGACTGTCTCCTTGTCTTCTCCCTCTGTTCCCCTGTCCCTTCTCCGGCCTAGATTGTGAGCCCCCTGGGGCAGGGAGTGGTGTCTCTAATTAACTGCGGCACTCTGTAACTAAATGTAACTGTTCCTCTCTACTCCTCCCTAGTCGGGCCTTCTCTAGAGTCCCGAGTCCAGTTTGGGACACCTCACACAGTTTCAAGAGGAGGCTGACAAGCTTGCAAGGATTCAGGGGAGGGTAGAACGATGCTCAAGAGCATGGAAGGGAAGATGTAGGAGGAGAGGTTGGAAGAACTGGGAGGAAGAAGGTTAAGAAGAGAGACATGATTACGTTTTTTTCAAATATGTAAAAGGCTGATGAAAGCGAAATGGTGCCCAGTTGGATTCTCTGGTCACGGTCACGGAGAGGACCAGAGGGAACGGGCTGGTTGGAAGGAGAAAAGATTTAAGTGAAACACTAGGAAGAATTTTCTAATGTGCCAGGGCAGTTTGGCCATGGATTCATTTGCGGAGGAGGCCCTGTCACCGGAGGCCTTTGAAAACAGGTTAGACAGGCCTCTCTCAAGGTGGTGTAAGGCAGGGGCTGGATTAGACGGCCCCCTTGAAGTTCCATCCCGTTCCAGGAGTCTGTGGTTGATTATGGCACAGGAACGGCTCGTCGTAACACCGTCCTCTTCCTTGTGTCTACGCTGTAGGTGGCCTGGGATGGTGGAAGCCGACCCAGACATTGGAGACTACTTCCTGTTTCCCTCCCCCATGGCTTCTCTCCCTGTGAGTATTAGAGAATCCTGGGGCTGGGAGGATTATCAGGTCAACGCCCCCGCACTGAGACGGGATTCGGTAGACCTGACGTCGGGCGATTCCGCCAGCACCCAAGGATGAACATGTGGGGTGGCCCTACTGAGGGCAGGGTTCCACCCTGAGACTCCCAGTTCGGCCTAGAGAAGTTTCACACCTAACTCTTCTAAACGCCGATGCCCACGGGGCCCCAGATCATCACCCGCTCACAGTTCTATCCCTGCTTTAAACTCCAGCCCAGCCGCCAGGCAGGAGCTTAAAGCAGGGGCTGGAACCGAGATCGGGTAACGGTGATGATCTGGGGATCATCCGGGGCTGATTATACGTACAGCTTCCGGGCCCCGCAGACACCCGCGTCGAGAAGAGTTAGCTGTGAGTTCAGCCTCAGGAGCTGGGGCTGTCCTAGTTGAGTGGGGCACAGTTAGAGATGCTCCCTTATTTATTTATTTATAGTCCGCCCCTTCCTGCCCAATGGCAACTCAGGGCAGCGAACAAGAGACGGTAAAAGCATAATATAAAATACAATAAGCATGTGGGGGTTTAGAACAGCGCGCTGCTTTGCCTGCCTGACCCCACCATTGGGGACTTAAATAGAATCCCACCCCAAGCAACAATAAAGACAATGCAAAGCACATCAAATATCAATCCAGATCATGACCCCCTCTGCAGATGGTGAGACCACACACACCCCGGTATCCCAACACATTACCTGGGAAACTCGACTCTAGTATAGGTGCTGGCAGCTGAATATCAGCCCCGGGCGAGGGATCCCTGTAGAAACCGTCACCCCCACCCCAGAGGCAGCTGAATATCAGCCCCGGGCGAGGGATCCCTGTAGAAACCGTCGCCCCCACCCCAGAGGCAGCTGCATCTCAGCCCCGGGCGAGGGATCCCTGTATAAACAGCCGCCCCCACCCCAGAGGCAGCTGCATCTCAGCCCGGGTGAGGGATCCCTGTAGAAACACCCCCCTGCCCGATAGGCAGCTAAGCACATGCACCTGCAACTTCATGAACGTCTGTCTGTCTCCCCCTTTGTTCCCCTCCCCCATACCCGTCTTAGATTGTAAGCCCCTCAGGGCAGGGAACTGTCTCTAATCATGACTGTTCAGCCCCCCCCCCACCCCACGCTGCTCTGCTATATGCATAATAAATAGCAATGATCTCCCTTCTAGTCCAAGTATCACGTGACATTTTTCGGTGACTCCATGAGCCGGGCTTGGATCCCTGCATCCAAACTGAGGAGCTTTCATGACCTTTCTGCAGAGATTGTCAACTTGGTAAGTGGGCTCGCCGGACGAGGTACAATGGAGGGAGTCCAGCACCGGATCTGGGGCCCTTCTCATTTCCCTGGTTTCTCGTACACAGCAAACTATTCCCTTTAGCCCAAAGTTCCCCCTCCCTAAATGAGATTAATGATCACCAACTGTCTGAGCGTGAGGTCAGAAGTGTGAGGCTGCTGCAAAGAAAGGCTAATGCCATCTTAGGCAGCATCAGCAGAAGCCTCATCGGCAAGACCCAGGAAGTCATTATTGTGCCGCTGGCTGTGCTCAGCTCCGGAGCTCTGCGCTCAGTCAGTGTTGGCCAGAAGGACATAAACCAGTTAGAAGAGAGCAGCAAAGATGATAAAGACTTTGGAACACAAATCCTATGAGGATTTGGGATGTTCTGCTTGGAGAAGACTAAGGGGAGGGGTGGGGTGGGGTGATAGAAGAGTCTACCAATATCTGGAAGGGGGCGGAGAACAATTGTCCTCTCTTGCTGTGGGGGCAGGACAAGAGGCCAGGACCCGGGGGCACAGGTGGCAGCAGCAAGGGAGATTTAGGGTGAAGACCAGGGGAAAGTCCCTGACTCCTGTGAGGACAGTCTTGCAGTGGAACAGGCTGCCCAGGAAACTTGCCCTGTGGGAGGTTTCTAAGAAGAGGCTGGAGGAGTCTGTGTCCGGGGTGGCAGATCCTGCCCCGAGCAGGCGGCTGGACCCGGTGATCGACCCTCACGGCCCCTTCCAGCTCTAGGAATCCTCCCATTCAGTTCTCAGGCAGGCCAGTGGAGAGGAGACTTGCATTTCCTAGTGGAGGGGAGGCATCCTCTTACGCCTCATTCCTGAGCAGGGAGATGCTTGCTAGGAATCCTGGCTTCCCAGGCTGACCCGTTTCAGTGTTTCAGAACAAAATCAAGAGTCGAGGCAACAGACAGAACCTGGAAGTGGCTGTGAAGATGGCAAAGGAAGCGGAGCGGATCAGCATTCAGGTATGTGCGACGGCACTGGACTCGTTGTGGCAGCCAGAGAGGCACTCGGGAGGGACCACCTTGTTGGGGCTTCTTCATGATACGCTAGGTGGGCGGCAGCAGAGGCCGTACCAGCCGTGGGGAACCTTTTCCCTCCCAAGGGACGTTAGCAGATGCTCCGACAGGACAGCCGTATGGAAGTTAAGGGACGGGTCACTTAGCATGTGTTTAAGGAAGTGGAGGGTGTCACGGGTTGGAGGTCCAAAGCCCCCACTTTACCGGGTTTGAGTGACTCACTTTCCCTCGCGTACAGCCCACTTGAATTAGTTTCTCTCTCTGGCCGATTCAAGCCTGCCGCAGGGACAACCCCTTTGTCACTCAAGGGCCTGATCCTTCCCGTTTACAGACTCTTTACTCTCTGGGTTCGCAAGAGCTTGAGGGCTCTTGTTGCTCACTTGTGTTCCAATGTTAGACACAAACACTTCTTCATAAAGATAAGAAGTTAGTTTATTGATTACATAAGCAAGATAGTTGACACAGAGTGGTTACTAGAAATCAAAGGTAAATATAACACATTCCTGATCTATACTGGTTGAGTTCCTAAATAAGCATCTTACCCTACCAAGGTCCATAAGTTCTGGTTTCTCTCAGCCCTCAATGCGAGCGACTGGGCGCTGGCTTCCTAGCTGGTAGAGAGCAAAATCATGCCTCTCTGCTCATGGTTTCTCCAGCCTTGCTGCTGGCAGGCATTTCGTATGCTGATGTAACTGCCGAGATGGCTCAGGGAGAGAACTCTTAAGGTGACTCACTGGCCTATTTAAACAGTCTTTCTCCTTCTTTGTCTCTGGCTTTCCCGCCTTTGGGGAAACCTGAAACGTGACACACAAACCTAAGGGTCGATCTACATCTCCACAGGGGTCTGTCTGGCAAGTGTTCTCAAATACACATTTTTTGTCTCTCTTTGCATTTCCTGTAGCTTGGTCACGTGTTACATCTCTGATTTGGGTTTTACAGTTCTCCATTGTAACATTACATACATGTGGAACCTTTTGTATTACATATTTGTCAGACTTGTAGTCTACATGTATTGTAACATTACATACATGTGGAACCTTTTGTATTACATATTTGTCAGACTTGTAGTCTACATGTAGTCCCGTGTTACACGTGTGTGACCCTATGTTTCCCTGTGACAGAGGGTCCAGATCATGGGTCCATTCCCTGGCCTCATCTCTGCTCCCTTCCCTGGAGCTCAGTGTTTCAGTGCTTGGGTCAGGAAGTGCATCCAGGGCCAGATCAAGGCACAAGCAGAGGGGGAAGGGGCTCTTCCACCCTCCTTGTCCCCCTAAGGCAGGGCTGGGGAAACGGACGCCTAGGGACCAAATGCTGCCCACAGCTAGTTTTTATTTGGCCCCTTTCCAGTTCCTGGATGTGAACCCCTGGATCCACTCCCTACCCCAAGCACTGACAGATTGAGAGCTCAGGGGAAAGGGGCAGGTAAGAGGGCATGTGCATAGGGAGAGGGGATGGTTCTATGGCACAGATCCATGCTTGGGACCCTCTTCCTGAGCACACTCCATAAGCACCCCTAACTTCTACCTGGTCCTCTGCGCTTGTTCTGAGTTTCAGAATGGGCCCTGGAAGGGATAGAGTTGCTCACCCCTGCTGTATAGGGCGGAGGCTGCAGTGTGATTGAGACTGGGACAGCGCATTGGCAGATGTATTGCATAGCTAGCCTTATGTTCCAGAGTCCCATGAATCTGCCCCGCCGCTGGTAGCTTTCCCTGGTGCTGTAGCATCTCTTCGTCCTCTTGTCTGACTGAGCCACGGGGTGTCAGGAGACTGGAGACTCTGTTAGCATTCAGAGCAGAGGGAGCGGAGACCCCACCCAGCCCAGCATCTTTCTTTTCTCTTTCTTTCTTCACACCAGGGAAGAGTGAGCCAGTTCGGCTTCCTCAGTCAGCGCGGGGAGAAACGGCTGCCCAACAGCTGTGAAGGTACCAGACCATCAGAGCTTTCTGCACCTTTCTGATGCGTGGCAGCTGGTTGATTGCACAAAGAACGTCAGACCTCCCGCCATTCCAAGTGGGGAAAGAGAGAGACATTAGCCCCACCCTCTCACACACACTCCCTTCCTCCAGCAGCTCCCCAACCTCCCTGGGAACGGGGTGCGGGCTGGCTTCTGCAGCTGCCTGCCCACCTGGCTGTCAGCCCAAACCAAACGGCAAGCCCAAGGGGAGTCCAGAAACCGAGTCACATTGAGGCAGACCAAGAAGATCCAGGAAGAGCACTAGAGCTGGGCAGGAATGAGGAGTGAGGACCGGGGCAGGCAGGCAGGCAGGCTGGGGACAGAGTGGGTAGGGAGGCAGGCAGGCTGGGGACAGAGTGGGTAGGGAGGCAGGCAAGCTCAGGAATAAGGAGTCCGGAAGCAGCTGGCTTCCTGTTCCTGCCAGGCGACTTTTAAACAGGTCCCCTGTGGAGCTGTCTGTAGCCCCCAAGGGTGCCGCCCCAGTTCTAATCCTGGGCCCTGACGCAGGCACTCTGGCAGTGGCTGCGCCCAAGGGCCCTGGTGCTTTGAGGGAGTAGCCGGGCCTCATGGCAATCTGCTCTGGCCATGTCAGGCTAGACCTAGAGCTTCTGCCCTGCGAGCAGGCCTGGAAGAAGCCTGCCCCGTACGGTCACATGTCTATGGTTACCCACGCAGAACGTTGTTATGACACATGCAGCCTTTTAATTCATGCTTATGAATATCTCCTATTTGATGCGACTGACCTGCCGCGTGGTTGGTTTGGTCTCCCACAAGGCCTCTAAAAGAGAGATTGTTGTGCCGGCTTCACAGGGGTAAAAAATATTCCGTAAAACAGAGGAGAGGTGGTTTCATTAAACCGGTGCTACTACTTCACTTTGGTATTGTTCACACTGCGGTTCAAAACCGATTGAGTACCACCACAATCACCCCCTACTGGCCATGAAGTGCACACCATAAAGCATATCTCTTCATCTCCTACAAGAGCAAAGCACTTTGGTGTTTCTGACGGGGTACCTAGTAGGCAGTAGAAGTACAACTTCCGAAACTTTTGAGGTGGGGACGGGAAAATGGAAACAATTAAAATATGTGAGTTTAAATTCCCATAACAAAGAGCACAGGCTGGGGAAGAGTCAGAGACAGCCCCTGCTTGCCGTAGGGGAGGCAGATCCTATAGTCCCACCTAAGGCAGCAGGCAATGTTTGGAGGCAGCGGCTCCACGCACACACACCTGCTGCCAGAGTGCTGTGCTCAGGAGAGGGGGAGGGGAAGGAAGGGACGGCTCCAGATCATAGATCCTCTGTCCTCTCTGCTCCCCTCCCCTGAGCTCAGTCTTTCAGTGCTTGGGGGCAGGGGTTAGACTCCACGGGCCAGTTCCAGAAATAGGAAAGGGGCTAGAATAACAGGTGGGGGGTGGATTTGGCCCACCACAAGCTGGAAATTCCCCACCCTTTCCCTAAAGACTTCTCATTCTTCTATCTTCTAGATCCCAGCAGCATCCCCTGCGAGCCCCAAGAGAAGGGAAGGCAAGCGTCCCAGGACAGGAATGAGAACAGGGTGGTAGGTCAAATGGAGGCCAAGTAAATGTCATGGATAGAGGTGGGAGCTCCAGTCCCTTGAACCTATACTCATCACTCCCCCAAGCGAAGTGCCAGAGAGCAAAGGGATGCTCAGCTTCTGGAGGACGCCCCACCCCCCCAGACGATACCCTGAGCCCAGGCTGCAGAGGCTTCAACCTTGCTACCTTGGCCAACAGAGAGTGGGGCTTTGAGGGCTAAGATAAGTTTCAGATGCGTTGCCAGTCTTGGCATAATAACGTTGTAGGTGGGGGATGCCTTTAAGCCTCAGGAAGCGATCCTCCTCCTCCTCCTCCGTCTGTCCACCCAGCCATTCAAGTCAATGGCTGGGATCCACAAACCGCTTACGGGTTCCAGTAGGGTGACTCCTACAGTCTCTAAAAGGGACCAGGAGGCAGAACGAGTGGGGAACGGGCTTAAATTGCAGCAGGAGAGATTTTGGTGAGATATTAAGAAAATCTTCCTGTCTGCAAGAGCTGTCGTGCAATGGAAACAGCTGTGTCTGGCGAGGCTGTTGGGGAATCTCTCTCCTTGGGGGTTTGCAAAGCCCAGCGGGAGGCAGAGGAGACCCCGCCATGGAGCAGGGCACGGACTATACGACCCCGGCCTGAGGTTCCTTCCAGCCCTGCCATTGTAGGATTTTACTTCAGAGTAAGTGATTGGTGGATCTGGGCTATTGACTTCAATGGTGGAGGATTTTTGTGCCTTTACATTTTCCCCTTTGTCCCTCCCAGCAGGGGTGGCCAAGGGCATGTTTCCCCCCATCCTTCCTAAAGTGCCAGCAACACAGCTCCCCCCAAAAACATTGGTCCCGCAAATTAAATCAGTTATCCCAATAGCTCCTCCCCTCCCCCTTTCTCAACAACCTTCTCCCCGCCACTCAATTCTGCTTGAGCAGAGAGCTGCTAACAACCATTTAAAACCCAGGCTGTGTACAAATATACACATTTCCCATTTAAAAACAGTGCCCCAAATCCTATCCCTGCCGGCCAAAAGCCTGGCCCAGTAAATGCATCTTACATCACCTCCGGCTCGGCTTGGCTCGGGCTTTGGTGACTGTCCAGAGGGAGGGAGTAGTTCCCCCCACGCCCCACTGACAATGCCTCCCTGCCTGCCCTTGCCCTACAGGCTCGCAGCTGCCCTTACATGCGTAAGGCCCAAGCTGTTTAGCGCTTTATCAAGTCAAGTTTTAGTCTGCGTGGCCCGAGGCCATTGCCTATTAAGCTACATCCAACAAAACACATCCCCATAAAAGGGGACAACATGCAAGGGTAAAGCAAAACTAAAATAACTAAAGTAGGTGCAGACTAATCCACCCTAATACAATCCAGAGCCCCGATCACAAATTCCAGGGAGTTAGCAGCCATATGGGGGACTGTTCATAGGCGAGCGAGTGAGTTTACACAAATCCTTGCAAATATACAAAGAATAATCCCCATCTAGAGCCAGACACTCCATGATCCATCCAATTAAAAACAGTTACAATAAAAGTTGCTCCAACCCTGGAGCCTCCGTGGCAATATACCTGCTGTCGCGGGCCCCTACAAGTTCTACCAGCAAAGTTTATGAATGTACCATCACCTGGTTTATTACAGGTAGTCCAGCTACATAAACTTACCAAGCTGGGGTGAAAATAAATGTAGTATTAAAAGAACTCAATGAAGATAGTGGCCAGGTTACATTAGGCTCCAGAATGCTGCTCATATCTCAACTAGGCCTCTCGCAAACTGACTTAGGCCAGAGAATCGTCAGGAAGAGCTCGAAATTCCAGACAATTCTTTCTGTAATGAAATGCATGCAGTAAAAAGGATGCAACGTTCTTAATATCCTGGGGGGTCTGAACCATCCAAGAGCAGGCGCAGAAGCATAGGGTCCGACCTACCAGGGAACCGTCTCGGCAATGCTGCCAAATAGTTTTTCCTTGGCGCATCATAGCGATGGCAATGTAAAATGACGTGGCCCACGGTCTCAGTGGCGGCGTTATCAAAAGGGCACAACCTCTCCGCGAAAGGGATACCCTGAAAGCGTCCCTCCAACTCCTCTGAGAGCAAAGCGTTTACTCGGGCGCGGAAAATGAGTTGTTTGGCCCTCGTTGATATTGTAGCTGTTCAATATTCCGCCATATACCCAGGTTTAGGTACCATAACATGGGGAGAGACATTTGCCTTGCCAGTCTCCAGCTGTCGTGCTATGTCGGAGACGCTAGTCAGCACCTCCTTCCTTACTTATGGGACAGATATTCTTTAGGGAGACCTATTTCCTTAAGGTGCCCCTCTATTTTGGAAGCCCATAGACTGGTGAAGGTGTCTTTACTGACTTCCTTTAATAAGTCCGGACATTGATTAGAAAAGATTTTGCCCCAGAATTTCAGCGCTTGCTCAGAAGCCGCCTGGTGCCAGCTTTTCTGGCCGAGTCCCAACCTCGCGATGGCGTACGGAGTACCTTTCAGGTTTCCCAGCAGGCCCATAAGGAACCTAGCTTGATACGTTGTGAAGAGAAGGGGGCCCAGGGCTTTGCACCATATAAAATTTGGGCTCTGTCCTTACTATTAAAGACCTGTAGTGCTGACGTGAGTGCGCTTCTTCCTTGGCGTGTAAAAAAGCGGTAAATAGAGCAGGAGGGGCCCTTGGCCGCTATAATCGCTCTTAGAACATGCTCCCGCCCTTATGGAATAACAGCCCTAAATAGCGAAAGGATCCCACCTGCTGGAGCGAGGGGCCCTCTGTGACCCACTGGTATTGTTTCTCCCTATTGGGCAAGGCCATGACTTTAGACTTGCTGTAATGAATGGTTAATTTATTCGCTTTACAGAAAGCGGCCAAGGTGTTCACTTGCCTGATCAAGCCTATACGCGTTTGGGACATTAGTGCAACGTCGTCTGCATAACACGGACGACCTATTGCTCTAGAGGCCAATCGTGGGGGCCAGAGTTTGGGGTCAGCCATTAGCATGATGACTTCATTGATATAAAAATGAAAGAGGGCTGGAGCCAGCACACAGCCCTGCCTAACGCCAACTGAAGTACTTATTGGGGAGGTAACATGACCCTGACCATAAGAGAAGAGTTATCGTAGAGTGCATGGATCAGGCTGAGCAATCCTCCATTGATAGAAGTCTTCTGGAGTTTCTTCCAAAGGATCCCTCTTTCCACGGAGTCAAAAGCGGTCTTAAGATCTAAAAAGGCCACATAAAATGCGCCGTTCCGACTTCTATATTTACTAGCTAGATGGTATAGCCCGAAGCATTGCTCCGTGGTAGACCGCCCATTCTGGAAACCTGCCTGTTCCAAGGCTAGGACTTTAGCCTGCTGCACCCATTCCATAAGCCTTTTAAGAAAAAACTTAGCATCTATCTTCCCTACCACGCACAACAGGCTAATAGGTCTATAGTTTGCTGAATTGGTTCTGGAGCCTTTTTAAATAGAAGGACAACCACCGCCTTGCCCCACTCGGCAGGGATTATTCCAGAATTATTAATTGCTGTAAATAAAGCAACCAGAAGCGGTATCCACCAGTCTTTATGAGTTTTAATAAACTCAATATAGATAAGATCTGGGCCCGGGGCTTTATGATTTTTAAAGGAGTCTACTAGATCTTCCACCTTGTTCTCCAGAACCGGTGGCCAAGGTAGGGTGTCCTCAAAACCAAAACCTCAGGCTCATAGACCCGGGTGCAGCACCTGCCCCATTTCGAACTACATGGTCCTGGAGCGGGGGCAGCAGCGGGACTCCCAGGACATGGGCCACCAACAGGAAGCCCTTCCCAAGGAGCCCCCCCGCCACTGTGCCCCCTCCCAACCCTGCCTATCACCTGTCCATCCAAAACCCTGCACTGCCTACAATCCTGGCTCTTAATAAGCCCTCAACACTGGGAAGGCAAGGCAGCACGCTGTCTATAGCGCACTGGACAACCAGGATGTCTAAACAGTGTGAGGATCTCTGTCCATTCTCTTTACCCCTTGGTTACTGTTTGTGTTGCAGCTCCCAGCTGGGCCACCAAGGAGACGTGCTGCTGATCACCAGAGGGAAACCGGTTTGAAAGGTCAGCCCCCCAGCCAGCTCATCCACCCAGCTCCAGCAGTAGGGTGCCCATTCCTCCCCTTTAAAAGAGGACGCTTATGAAAAGTACATGGTGCAAGGTTGTACTGGAACCAATGGAGCCCTGCAACATGCTTTTTCCATAAGCATCCTCTTTTAAAGGGGAGGAATGGCCAACCTATCCAGCAGCCTCAACCACAGACCACGGTGCCCCAGCCACTAACCAGCCAGGGCAGACTGCGACATGTCGTCCCACACCAGGCTGATCAGCGATGCTCAAATTAAACCCAAGGGGCAGCCCTGACTCCCTGGCCCTACAGGGCAAGAGAAATTAGAAACTGGCTTTT
>QEPC01012094.1:156179-166495 GCA_003113815.1 Sphenodon punctatus | reverse complement strand
CAATAATTTTGCCAAGGGACAGGGTGTAGATAGAGAAGAGGAGAGGGCCAAGGACAGAACCTTGGGGGACCCCAACAGAAAGGTGAAGGGAGGGGAAGGTCGACTCGGAGGGAGACATTAAAGGAGCGGTCAGAGAGGTAGGAGGAGAACCAGTCAAGGACATCTATCCCCATGATGGTTTGCGTAGGAAATCACGTTGAGCCATGTGTTCTCATTCTGACAACTAGTGTGAAGCCAATGATTTTGGAATGGAATGACCATCTGCCGTGCATATATATAAGTGGTGTGGAACTAGTACATATGCCTATGGGCCAAATGTGACCTGCAACTGGTTTTTTATTTGGATCCTTTCCATTTCCTGGATTTGGCCCGTGGACCCCATCCTGACCTCAAGCATTAAAAGAGTGAACTTGGAAAAGGAGAGGAGATGAGAGTATGTTCTCAAAGATGGTGGATGGATCCAATGCATTAGTTCCATGATCTGAATCCTCGCCTTCCGTCCTCCATCCGGACCAGACTTTTCAACCATCCACCCCCAATTCCTATCCAGCCTGAGAAATTGCCCTAATTTTCAAAGTGCTCCATGGGAGTTTAAAGATTCCCTGCCTTGATGGAAAACCTTCTAGCGATGTCGACTTAATTGCAGAATTAAGGATTTCTTTGGCATATCTGGACAACATAATTAAGATCTATGTCACCTTGGGTGAAAGTTTGAGTCTGCCAGTGTACAGTAATCACAGTCAACACAAACTCCAGGCTGTAGAGCATTTGGGAGGGGGCAAGAAAGAGGGAAGCATCCTGTTGATGATTGAGAGGCCTCCCAATAGGCAAACAAAACAAAAGGTAACCATTTATCCCAATGTTTTGGTTCACTGCTGATGAATTTTCTTAGCATCTGCTTAAGTGTTTGATTAAACTACTCTACAAGCCCATCTGTTTCCTGGCTGATAGGGAGTTGTGTGCGCGAAGGGGGAATTTTTAAAAGCTCGCACACCTCATTTAGCAGGGAAGACATAAAATTAGTGTCCTGATCTGTTGAAATTTCTGAGGTTAAGCCCACTCAGATAACAACATTAATCAATTCATTAGGTTCGTTTTTTGTCACTTAGGGCTTTAGTGGCACATATTTAGGATATAAACTGTGGCAATATCCATAACGTGCACATTAAGTCCCGAAGCAGAAAACCTCCAAACCAGAGCTAAGGGCAAAACATCTTTGCAGAATGTTGTAATTATTAAAAGAAAATCATGCATCGGAAACACAGGAAATGTAGGGCCCTAGTTAAGAAAAGATTTCAAAAGAGAGTCTGGTAGATGAATGATGAAGGCACTTGTCTGCATCCCTCAAGGCTTTGGGATCAAATTATGGTTGGTTCAGAAAAGTTCTGTGAAATTGGAATGGCTTTTCAGAGTTCCAGCTGGAATTCCGATTGGGGACGCTACTCCAACTAGACGTTTTGCACACGCTCAAAGTGGCGTCTGCAATTCTTCCTATGCTTACTATGATTGCTACCATTTTGCTCATGCCCAAAAGACCCTTTGGGGTTTTTGTTTGGTCCAATCAGAACTTGGGCCAAACTTGCATTCTACCCCTTTATCATTTTCACTGCTCTCTGCTGAATCTTCTCCATTTTCCACCCCCTAAATATCCTTCTTCAAACTTGGTGCCCAAATGTCAATATCGAATTGAAGGGTGGAAAGAAACTTAAAATGTCTACTAAACTAACTCCTTGCAGTGAACAAGATGTTGAAAACAAATTGTTGGGCCAGATGGACCATTGGTTTGAGCCAGTAGAACAGTTCCCGTGTTTTCACGGGGGGCTGTACTCTTCTACTTCTGGTTTATTTTTAGCAAATAGCCTCATGTTCTTGTTGACCTTTCAGATGAAAATAAAATGTAACACAAACGGCTAGTGTTGCCTTTTAAAATCAGAAGCTCTATTGATGAGAAGTAGTGTTTTCTTTGTGTGTGTATTTCAATGGTGACCATTTTGATTCTGTGCTCATCTTTAAGGGGTGACATTTGTTGGAACAAAAACCCCTCAGCTAGAAAAGTATATTCAACACTCCTCAGCTAGAAAAGCTCACAAAAGATGGCTTAAAAACCCTGCCTTGAAGCTGACTCGGTTTGTCATGAAATCTTTCTTTCCAGCCAGGAGCGAACACTCTGCAGCTGTGCTTAACTTTTTCAACATTGTTCTTACAGTATTTGTAAAGTTTACACCTGTAGGGAAAACACAGTGTACATCTGGGATCACGGATGCAGGAGGTTCTTTTTTTGGTTCAATCTGCCTTTTAGGGTTGCTCTTTTTTCTGGCAGTTTGTGTAGTTCAGCTTACCTCCCAGTCTTCCGCTGGCAATGCGTGACCTGAAGGTTGCATGCAGTCTACAGACAGCATACATTTGCACAGAGTTGAAAAATAGGGGGTTTATTTTGCCCAACATAGAACAAAAAAAAAAATCACTGAAATGATAATTTTGTTTGAATATTGAATTTGACATATTTGATGTATTTCTGTCTGTTTTGATAAAGCAAATATGAAGACATATTTGTGTCCTGCTGCATGTATTTCTGTATTTTCATAAATGGTATTCTGGTTACTGTGGTACTTTGCTCACTTTCATATTTCACTGTTTTGATATTTAGTGTGAATACCGAATTCCACAAATTTGGTATATCCATGTCCCTTTCAATGAAAGAGATACAAAGCAGTATTCATTTCCTGCTTTGTTTGTGGTTTTGAATATTTATTTCATTTACTCTGTATTTAGTATTTCAGTTAGCTCAGTTACTTTGCTATTTTGTGTTTGTTCTTTTGGTCACTTTATTATTTTGGTTTTTCAATATTTTGGTATTCAATACTTTGCTCACTTCCAAAGTTGTGAATACTAAAGTGACTGAAAAACGGAAGAAGTAGTAATGAAATAAGGGAAGTTGTGACTTTTGCAACAGTGAAAAAGAGGAATTCAGATAATTGTTAGTGGGAATCAGTATGCTAATTATTTTTGTGGAAATGAAAGGTATTCATTTCAACCCTAGTTTAAGTTTCTCTCTTTTGGCATAAATTCTCTCTCTTGGCTTGGAGAGGCATGGACTCTTTATTATCTATCTATCTATCTATCTATCTATCTATCTGAAAAAAATTGTAATTATTTCCGTTCAAATTTGTAATTGTAATTATTTCTGTTCAAATATGCTGAAAATGTCCTGAAAATATTCCTAAATATTCAAGTTTAGAGCTGAAATGGATACCTAATTACTACTTGTGGGTAATACCCGCATTCATGAGTACCATGTGGTTTACCCGGCAACCCCCAAAATCCGTAATTTCTGTTAAGAATTTACCATTTTTTTCAGTTACCAATTGTAAATCAAGATGGAAATCTCACAAATCGAGATGAAAACTCGACATTCTGGGACCAGAAATCAGTATTCTGGGACATGGCATACCTGAATCAGGCAATAATTGGGGATCGATTGACACCCCAAATTTTCAGGTCTATTCGGGTGCTGGAAATTCAATACCTATTTTTGCAGGTCGTTTTTTGGGCTCTATTCTAGTCCTGCCTTAAAAATGAAATTATAAGTGGGGAAATGGCTCTAGCCTCTGGCCTTCTCTTTCCTTTGTGGTCCAGCAACCTTTGAAGTTTGGTATTTTCAGACGTTACAAGATCACAGTCAACCACAGTCAATTCCCTGTGGTGGTTGTGATCACGTAACGTCTGATGGGGGGAACGGATGTTCACCATGGTCAATTGCGGCGGGGAATCACATTCACCAGGCAACGGCCTCTGGTCCCACTGCTTCGGCCGCTCGCATAGTGAAGGCGATCCCCCGCCATGGTGACCCCCGCCGTCACGTCTGGACAGCAGCCACGGCCCGGAATCCCCGCAGGGATTCTGGCCCGTGGCCAAATTGGGCGAGTGCTGTGGCGGCATTGGCCACGGCACCTGCCCGTCTCCCCAGAGGGCGGGCGGCGGCGAGCGTGGAGGGAGCGGGGCTGTGCGGCTGCACGTTGCGCCGTGCAGCCCCGCCCCCTCCCTGATTCCCCACCGGGATCCCCCGGAACGTTTATTAGGGCGTTATGGGGTCATCCCAGTGGGGGATCAAAGTATTGATTTCATGACAGGGCCAATTGGCCCCGTCACATCTGAAAATACCCACAGATGTACTTTAGGACACAGTATGACACTTTTCTGCCCAATCAAAGTTTTGATGCACCTTGTAGAAGGACAGGAGACCTATAATATGTAAAGTTCTTTAATTGCAGTGAACTGTCCAGCTGCTGAGGTGATAAGCTCTTTTTGTACAGAGATGGGTTCAAGATACTGAACTCCGAACTGAAGTACCTCAGAGTTCAACTAAGTTTAGTAGTGTTTCTGTTTGAGAGCTTTCCTTGACCATAAATGCAGACAGTGAACACATCCACATTTTGCACTCTGACTGCATTATACAACTTTTCACTTGACAGTATCAAAGATGCTTTCTGCTGAGAATGGACAGGAGCATTAAAATGGATGGAAAACTGAAAAATGTCCTTTGTTCTCTTACTCTGCTTTTATAGTTATGGAGGTGCTGACATACATTTCCAAACTCCTCTCTCTCTCTCTGTCTCTCTCTCTCTTTCTTCTGCAATAATGTATCATTTTCTGCCCCTCACCCTGCCCTCATTCATCCAATGTGTCTTCCAGTAATCATTTGAAAGTTGTGTTTAGTTTCCTTGTGCAAACTGGTAGTACAGCTTGTTTCTCAGCTGGAAAATGTTCAAAGGTGAAAGTTACATGGGAAGAGCAATTGCTTTTTGCTTCCTCAAATTGCATTTCTCTTTCAAGAAGCCAGGATTTAATGACTGGAGTGGTTTGCCTTTTTTGTGTTTGTAACTGAGAGGGAGAGAACATGAGAGTAGTAAGAACTACTTATGCAAGACCCCAGTTAAATATTTCTAAAATACCCAGAAAGTTTTTTAAAATACTGCTGCTTCTGCTGCAGGAGGTGGTATTGTTTACTGTATAGCACACTGGGTTTGGTGTTGAGGGTGAAAAGTCCTGTGTTCAAATCCTGTTCTCGCTGGCTGAAAATAGACATAACGCTAACTCCATTTTAACATCATGTTAACTTTTTTTATGCATATTGCAGGGCTGTATTGGTGCCCTAGGCAGCCCTGCAACATGCATAAAAATGTTAAAGTGGTGTTAAAGTGGAGTTAGCTTTATGTCTGTTTTCACCCACTGAAAGGCAACTATCTCTCAAAATTTATTCCCGATCTGTAAAATGGGGTGTTGGTGGAAGGCTCAACTAGATGACTGATGCAATGTATGTGCTATAAATTTGTCTAGCTTCAGTGAAGAAAGCCAGACATTATCTCATTTTCTACAAAGCAAAGTTACATTATTGAGCTGTGTAGCTTAGTGGTTAAGGTATTGGACTTGTGCCCAGGAGACCAGAGTTGAAGCTAGCACTGAAACTCAGTATTTTAAATTACTCGGTTTTTACCAAGTATCTCAGTATTCAACTCGGTTTTACTGAGTAACCAAGGAATCGGCCTGGTACTTGGTCTAGTGCTCAGTAATCAGGTAAATCCTTGATTGGCCAACATATGGAGCATTTCCTGCAACATACGAGTCTTTTCCTGGCTCTATATAAGGGAACGTGGTACTCAGTACTTGGAAAATTCTCAGAACTCGTTTTTATTTTTATCAAGTTTTTTACTAAGTACAGAGTATCAAATATTTGGATGAGTTACCAAGGACTGTCTTGACACTCGTAGCTGATCCTCAGAAACTTGGAAATACTCATGATGATGATGATGATGATTTTCTATTTGGTGCAACCCTTGTCCAAACCTTGTCTTAGCTGTGAAGTGAACAAACTGGATGGCCCTGGCTAAGTCACCATTTGGAGACTCCGTTCTCGACAATCTACGTTACTGGAATACCCCCACCACACACACCTGGAAAACTGTATCCAGTTCTGGGCACCTTATCTAAAATGGACATAGCAGAACTGAAAAACGTGCACACAAGGGCAAGAAAAATGTTCCAAAACCTGGAGCAACTTTTGTACAGGGATAGGCTCAATAGTTTAGGGCTTTTCAGCTTGGAGAAGAGGTGAGTGAGAGGGGATATGATAGAAGTTTACAAGACCATAAAAGGTATGGAACAAGTAAATAAGTCTATTATTGACCCTTTCTAATAAATAGTAAAACCAGGGCCATTCCACGAAATTAACAGGGAGCAGATTTAAAACACATAAAAGGAAGTACACTTTGTCACCCAACAACAATGAATCTGTGGAACTCATTGTCAGAGGATGTTGTGANTAGTGAAGGCGATCCCCCGCCATGGTGACCCCCGCCGTCACGTCTGGACAGCAGCCACGGCCCGGAATCCCCGCAGGGATTCTGGCCCGTGGCCAAATTGGGCGAGTGCTGTGGCGGCATTGGCCACGGCACCTGCCCGTCTCCCCAGAGGGCGGGCGGCGGCGAGCGTGGAGGGAGCGGGGCTGTGCGGCTGCACGTTGCGCCGTGCAGCCCCGCCCCCTCCCTGATTCCCCACCGGGATCCCCCGGAATGTTTATTAGGGCGTTATGGGGTCATCCCGGTGGGGGATCAAAGTATTGATTTCATGACAGGGCCAATCGGCCCCGTCACATCTGAAAATACCCACAGATGTACTTTAGGACACAGTATGACACTTTTCTGCCCAATCAAAGTTTTGATGCACCTTGTAGAAGGACAGGAGACCTATAATATGTAAAGTTCTTTAATTGCAGTGAACTGTCCAGCTTCTGAGGTGATAAGCTCTTTTTGTACAGAGATGGGTTCAAGATACTGAACTCCGAACTGAAGTACCTCAGAGTTCAACTAAGTTTAGTAGTGTTTCTGTTTGAGAGCTTTCCTTGACCATAAATGCAGACAGTGAACACATCCACATTTTGCACTCTGACTGCATTATACAACTTTTCACTTGACAGTATCAAAGATGCTTTCTGCTGAGAATGGACAGGAGCATTAAAATGGATGGAAAACTGAAAAATGTCCTTTGTTCTCTTACTCTGCTTTTATAGTTATGGAGGTGCTGACATACATTTCCAAACTCCTCTCTCTCTCTCTGTCTCTCTCTCTCTTTCTTCTGCAATAATGTATCATTTTCTGCCCCTCACCCTGCCCTCATTCATCCAATGTGTCTTCCAGTAATCATTTGAAAGTTGTGTTTAGTTTCCTTGTGCAAACTGGTAGTACAGCTTGTTTCTCAGCTGGAAAATGTTCAAAGGTGAAAGTTACATGGGAAGAGCAATTGCTTTTTGCTTCCTCAAATTGCATTTCTCTTTCAAGAAGCCAGGATTTAATGACTGGAGTGGTTTGCCTTTTTTGTGTTTGTAACTGAGAGGGAGAGAACATGAGAGTAGTAAGAACTACTTATGCAAGACCCCAGTTAAATATTTCTAAAATACCCAGAAAGTTTTTTAAAATACTGCTGCTTCTGCTGCAGGAGGTGGTATGGTTTACTGTATAGCACACTGGGTTTGGTGTTGAGGGTGAAAAGTCCTGTGTTCAAATCCTGTTCTCGCTGGCTGAAAATAGACATAACGCTAACTCCATTTTAACATCATGTTAACTTTTTTTATGCATATTGCAGGGCTGTATTGGTGCCCTAGGCAGCCCTGCAACATGCATAAAAATGTTAAAGTGGTGTTAAAGTGGAGTTAGCTTTATGTCTGTTTTCACCCACTGAAAGGCAACTATCTCTCAAAATTTATTCCCGATCTGTAAAATGGGGTGTTGGTGGAAGGCTCAACTAGATGACTGATGCAATGTATGTGCTATAAATTTGTCCAGCTTCAGTGAAGAAAGCCAGACATTATCTCATTTTCTACAAAGCAAAGTTACATTATTGAGCTGTGTAGCTTAGTGGTTAAGGTATTGGACTTGTGCCCAGGAGACCAGAGTTGAAGCTAGCACTGAAACTCAGTATTTTAAATTACTCGGTTTTTACCAAGTATCTCAGTATTCAACTCGGTTTTACTGAGTAACCAAGGAATCGGCCTGGTACTTGGTCTAGTGCTCAGTAATCAGGTAAATCCTTGATTGGCCAACATATGGAGCATTTCCTGCAACATACGAGTCTTTTCCTGGCTCTATATAAGGGAACGTGGTACTCAGTACTTGGAAAATTCTCAGAACTCGTTTTTATTTTTATCAAGTATTTTACTAAGTACAGAGTATCAAATATTTGGATGAGTTACCAAGGACTGTCTTGACACTCGTAGCTGATCCTCAGAAACTTGGAAATACTCATGATGATGATGATGATGATTTTCTATTTGGTGCAACCCTTGTCCAAACCTTGTCTTAGCTGTGAAGTGAACAAACTGGATGGCCCTGGCTAAGTCACCATTTGGAGACTCCGTTCTCGACAATCTACGTTACTGGAATACCCCCACCACACACACCTGGAAAACTGTATCCAGTTCTGGGCACCTTATCTAAAATGGACATAGCAGAACTGAAAAACGTGCACACAAGGGCAAGAAAAATGTTCCAAAACCTGGAGCAACTTTTGTACAGGGATAGGCTCAATAGTTTAGGGCTTTTCAGCTTGGAGAAGAGGTGAGTGAGAGGGGATATGATAGAAGTTTACAAGACCATAAAAGGTATGGAACAAGTAAATAAGTCTATTATTGACCCTTTCTAATAAATAGTAAAACCAGGGCCATTCCACGAAATTAACAGGGAGCAGATTTAAAACACATAAAAGGAAGTACACTTTGTCACCCAACAACAATGAATCTGTGGAACTCATTGTCAGAGGATGTTGTGAAAGCCAGTAGTGTAACTGACCTCAAAATGGAATTGGATGATTTTTTGGTGGCCAGGTCCGTAAAAGTCTACTAGTTAAGTTAGTCAGTGGAATGTAAGAACCCTTGATTGTTGGGATCTCGGACAGTGTGGCAGATAATTGATTATCCCACTGTAACCTGCTGTGTACTTTCCTAAGGCATCTGAGGCTGGCTGCTGTTGGAGACAGAATTCCGGGCTAGATTAACCCTTGGCCTGACACAGCTATGACATTTCTTACATTCTTATATTATTATGTTCTTACCTCGCAAGGTTGTTGTGAGGATGAACTAAATAATGATTGTATAAGGACCGTGTCTACTTCTACGTTCTGTACAGCGCCAGGTACATGGGAACAAACCTCAGTGTTAAAGATCCTATTAAAAAAAATTAATGTAAATTATCTGAATTGTCCCAATCTGAAAAAGATCTGAAATTTCAGATTAATCAGAATTGGCCATTTTCAGGTTGCTTCGGTGCTGTCTGAATCCCAAATTCCCATCCCTAATATTAAATTGAGTGTGTTTTTAGAAGTGACACAGTCCTGGGAGATTATAGGTAAACATGCCAAATTACCTGCATGTTTAAAAACTTCTTCCAGGAACTGTCCATGAAAACTCCCAGATTAGTAAAAGCTTGATAGGGGAGGTTTTACCAATCTGCATGTTTAGGTCCCCCAGTTTTCTGATGGTGGAGGGGCCCTGGAGCAGTGCACACTCTCCCTGGCTCCCCAGCCAACAGCAGATTGGGGGAGGGGGCCCATAGCAGCACGTACTCCCCCCGCCTGCCCCCATCAGCTGTTTGTCAGGAATCCAGGGAAAGGTGCACTGCTCCAGAACACCCTCCCCTCTCATCCATCATTTCTGTGTGCCGGCTGTGTGTTTAAAAGCACACCCACTAGCTTGCTTGTCAGGGGGGGAGAAGGTATAGCAGGAGTTATTTTAACCTGCAAATTCCCTCCTCATCTAAAAATGCCCACAGTTGAGGCAAATATATATATTCTTTCAGATTGCAATGGTATGAAAGCCCATCCTGAGAACACTTGTGAGACAGTTTTTGCTCACCCAAGGGACAAAGGATAAAAACAGATGTGACCGCAGCCCACTGTGGCCCGCTTTGAACTGGACCTCACCTGTACGTCCGTGCAAGCATCGCCAAATGTTGACATAGGATTTCCCCGGGCAGTGTCTGGATCTAGCCTGGGCTGTGATGTCGAAAAACCCCTGAGGTCACAATCTGGGCGATGGTCCACCTGACTGGGTGAAAGTAGGTTACAGTGGGCTATCACATTTGCTGCCAATCTGATGCGAGTTGGTCCGCCATGGCCAGCTGCCATGGCTTGCCATCGTTGGATGCCATACTTGCCCATCATGGCAGGGGTGGGGTTCTGGGTGCAGTGTGGAGTTGGGAGTGGCCTGCTGCTCTTTGTGCTTCTCCCTGCCCTCCCCAGTGCCCTAGATGCTAGGGATCGGTGAACGC